>SCHK01105810.1:0-18262 GCA_004124795.1 Poropuntius huangchuchieni
ACTTTAAAACTTATTTAAACTACTTTAAAACTTATTTAAAACTTGCCTCTAACTACTGGATTCAATGATCTATGCTAAGCTATGCTAAAAGGGCTATCCCCAGACCCGGAGATCGGCTGAATGGATTCAAAAAAGGTAAAACTCAACTTATTCACTCTGGGGGGGTTGGAGAATGAGCCTATTTCCAAAAAAAGTGGAGTGTTCCTTTAATAACTTTTTTAAGATGCAGTAGGCAAGATTTTTTTGGTTAATAAAAATAACCAAAAATCAGCATATATAAAAGTGTTTGTGTTTGTTTGAGTGGTTGTGATTATAATCTTACACATGGGTAAGTTATAATTTAAGGTATCAGGCTGGATTTAGCTGAAAATCAGTCCATTTACAAGCAAAAAGGAACAACTTGCCAGAGACTGTTCAACTCAATATCAACATTGGACTGCTTTTCAGAGATGAAGACTTCAGGGGATTTCAAATCGACCCAGAGATGGACTTGCTCTTGCTTGACAGTTAAGATATCTTTTAATTGTTATTTTGAATGTCATCATTGCCCTACTTCTGTAACATTTTCTTTTAAAACACTTGCTTTCAATGAGTCACAAAATCAATGGAAGACTGTGTCTTTTTGATTTCTTTACATGCCGTCTTTTCTTTTTGGAATGGGTTAGTTTTGATGTTGTTAGTGACATTTGCTTTGATAAAATGATAACCCGTAACAAACTCATGTAAATAATTACAGTTCCTCCATAAGTAACTTGCACTTTTACTCCTTAACTGGAGACAAATCTTATAGAGGGACAAGTCTGTACTGTAGCTTTAATTTGTTATACACCCTATATTATTTCAAATATCAGAGTGAAAAAGCTTTACAATATGTAACAAAAGACTGAAATCAGTAAAAAAAAATGTTATATTAGTATCTATAATCTGAATGTGTAAGCAAAAACAAAGCCACAAATAAGAATGCTACATTAAGATGTGATAGCATCTTAAAAAACATGCTTGATGAAATTCTACTCAGCTCAGGCACTGAAAAAGAAAGACTCATAAATATACAGTAATCTATTTTATTCTTGGTGTTTTTAAATAAGTCGACTGTGCAGCATTCATTATAGTCAATTGCCCTGAGGATGTGTAAACAAATACAATCATGTGAGCTTTAACTGCAACACACTTTGCGTGTGAGGTGGATAATCCACACTAACACTTCAAATTATTCACACAATTACTGCCACTGTAATGAAACATGCTCAATAATGTAACTATTAACAACAGCTGTGTATAGTGTTGTTTTAGTAACTAGAGATTTAGAGTCAAAAGGCCAATAACAGGATATATCATTTTTGAGACTATCAAGCTACTGTTTCTGAGACGAAACCAACACAGTCTTGTTGGTTTAATGATATCTAAACAACATTCAGTTGCATCAAAAAATGTCCTTGGAAGAGATGTGTGGCTGTTATAGCACTGTCAAAAAAACACAAAATAATACTACAAGCTATAAGAAATGAGAGAGGACATTAGAGTGAGCATTTCTTGTGTAATACAGACAGTTCGCTAGAGGCACGCAATGAAAGCTTACAGCAGTCCCATTATTGTTCACTCCACCGGCCTGATATTGAGTAAAGAAGGACAGGGAGTGCAGAGAACATGACAGATAAAGGAAGGAATAACAGAAGAGAGAAAAAATACAGTGAGTGCAATTAAGACACAGAATCTATTCAGAAATGAAGAATGACATTTAATCATCTCAGTGATTTTACGAGACACTCTTTGAATCTAAAAGTCTCATTAACTGTTTTATAATCCCTCAGAGACACTAGCATTGATTTCGATGTATTATTTCCCCCTTATAAATACCATACTCAAATCTTAGATTATAATAAAAAAATATTAGCGTGGGCTTTCAAAATGAGTATTTGGATTCATCTCAGAGCATTCCTCTGCCAATCTCTGAAGTTTCAAGATTTGGGAACCTCAGAAATGCATATTTAGAGGCTCAAAGAACAGTTGCTCTGACCTTTACAAAGACTGAAACCTCAGTATGTCAGTGTCAGAGCAGCACTCTTGCACTCTCTAAAGTTTCATGATCCTGAAATGTTTCTACACCACCCTGACCACCCTGAACATTCACATTTGCAGAACTACAGTGCAGTTGAGCTGACCTTTATAAAAGTCTTCCCAGGAAGCTTCATCTCGGAGCCCTCTTACACTTGATAAAGTCACGCAAAGCATTTGCATTTTACTGAACTGGATCTGTTGCGTGAATTAAATAAAAGTTGGTGACCAATATGAACCAGTGCTGCATATCTGCAACCTTTAGAAAAAAATCTTATATTTAATTATGTGGGGAATGTTGCCATTTTTTCTGTTACTAAATAAGTTGAGAATTGTGAATAAAAGATCACAGGTCAAATGCTTACTTGAAAGCTACTGACCCAAACAGCTATGTTATGTGATTTTGGCATGCTGGAGATTAAAACTGTTAATATTTTCCTGCCAAACTTGTTGCTATGATACATTTCAGAGTTTGAGCTGCTCTTAGATATTATTTATTTAGTGAAACATGGGAACTATTTAGTCGTGTCTCTGAGGATTGAAGCTGGCCTCTCTACACTACAGACAGAAAGATGCTGAGAAATTCTGTACACAGAGAATAAAACATGAAATATAAAGGGCTGTTACTTACTTGATGCACATTCACACTGAAAACCATAACGACAGCTGTATTAGCGTCCACACGAATGGATAATAACATCTTAATATGTGTTTAAATGCATGTTATTTAGTTGCTTTATTGAGCAGGTGAAAAGAAATCACTTTGAAAGGGATTCCAGAGATATTGCTTATTTGTGCTATTATCATTATAGCTGTGGTGTGGACCTTTGTTACTCTTATAAAATTATTAAAACTTTATAGTTATTGTTATAGCTATCATCCTTAGTGTGAATGGGTATTTATTCATATAAAATGCTAATATAACACTAATATAATACTTAAACATAAATGTAGGTGTTGAAAAAAAGTTCTCATTCACGTTTGAATATGAACCATAGAGAGAGACATTACATAAAACAAAAAGAGACTAAGTACTGTATGTGTGTGTACTGCTCAATGAGCCATTTACTGTAAACATCAATACCATTTCTCTTTTTTCATCATCTCCTCTTCCTGCTCTGTTCTTTCCTCTCTCCCCAGGTTGGTATTGATTGTGTTCTTGACTGGAAGATGCCAGTTTGACAGTTTTGTTGCTATGGTAAAAGTATTCAAAGAATAAGCGCAGAAACAGAGTTTGTCTAGGTGTGATAGGAGGAAGAATATACCAGGTTTCATTGAGAGAACAAAATAAACTTCCAGGCATCTGCTCTTTTTCAAAATATGAGATTGATGGTTTTTTAAAAAATGTACACCACATGTCGACTATGTACAGCACACCCCAGTGCCCTGGAGAAATCACTCTATCAAGTGCAAAGGCTATTTCTCACATTTTACTTCCAGAGCAGTTGAGTTAAAGCCAAACTCATACTACATAACATTTCAGAACTCCCAAATGCATATTATATTTTCTTACATATTCAGTAACAGTTATTCATGATATTAATATGGATTCTGATTTGCTGTTTATTACAATTTGTTTTGCATTATTGTTTTGTAAGTACTTACACATTTTTTACAATAGTTGCCAAGTAATATGCGGTATCTTACAAAACACAAAAAAAGCATGTTCAAAAGATATATAATCACAAATTTAATTAAATTAGAATAAAATGAAAGCTGACAAAAAGTTCAACAAAATTCAACAAAGCTGTAAAAAAAAATTGAACCACCATCATTGTAGCAATTCCCTATTTATATATCCTCTTTTTTAAGATTTTCAAGTTTTGTCAATTTATAGGCAAACTCTATAAAACGTCTATAAAAAGGATGTATTACTCATTTAAAAAGGATACATTAATATAAAAAGCATAAGATGTAAAATGCATATAAAATGTATTAAATAATAAAATGCATAAGATGTCAAAGGATTTATTATTCATTTTAAAAAATGCATTAATGTAAGATGCATAATATAAGATCTCAAAGGATTTACAGTGGTGGCGAAAAAAAATGGTTTTAAGTCAGTTATTTCTATCTTTAGCTGTAGAGTGTGAGTAAGAAATATCAGTTTACATTTCCAAACATTCCTTTTGCCATTATTTTGGAATAATCCAGTGAGAATTTTGTTCAGGCAGCTTTGCAGGTAGTTTTCTTGAAGCATCTCGGAGACGTTGCCACAGTTCTTCTGGATTTATTCTGTCTCAGTTTGTTCTGTTTCTTCATGTCATTCCTGACAGACTGGATGATGATCAGATCAGATCTCTGTGTGGAGCACTGGCTGCTGTCAGACTCCTTGCGCAAACAAATTCTCACTATTATTAGAATTAATGCCAAAAGGAATGTTTGTAAATGTAAATATGATATTTCGTACTGACACGCTAGCAAAAGATAGAAATAACTGACTTAAAACCATTTTTTTAGCTGGTGAAAATACTGGTGTTCTAATAATTTTACAGTATTGCTCAACTGGAATTACTTGCAGCAATCTAAGATCCAGGAGTTATGTTTTATGGCAAATATGAGTTGATCAACATTCGATCCCACCATTTCTCCAGTCTCCACATCTGTCTATAAGGCCAACCCCTTTTCTGAAGAAAAAGCTTAAGGAACCAAATCAGGTTCTTTCCCCCTTTTTCACCTTGTGCTGCCACTGCTTGAATGAAAAGCCACGCTGCTACGTGACTTCATTCTGTGAACAGCACTATATCGAGCGACCCAGCGAAAGTCAATGCCCAACAGAGAACCCCTTATTGAACTGAGATAAACTCTTTCTGAAATGTCTAATAACTGCATGATTTAGTGACCTCTACATCTTACACCACTCCAAAGACATCCATAAAATCAAAATACAGCGAGCGCATGGGTTGCATCTCAGCACCTGGTTCTTTCTCAAAGAACATGAGTGCAGACGATATCAGACCGTTGCCTCTTACTACTCAATCATTTCAGCGTCTGCGTCATTTGAAGTGAAGTGCCTTGTGCCTTACTCATGGACTGCATTCACAGGACTTCAGAGAAAACAGATGAGACAGAGCAATAATCTATCCGTCTAATTATTTCCACTTGTCTCACCATTTTCTTTCATTTTCAATGGTCGGGGAGAATTGTGATGTTCAACCTTCTCTATTTAATCTAATATTTCTCAGCACTTTTAAAAAAAAAAATTTGAGTGCATTTAATCAACGTAAGTAACTGCAAGCCATATTAAAAGTTTTTAAAACTACTGGATCTGGCATACGTTTGTTTGAAAGTTTTTTGAGGTATTTCTCTGATCCAGATAGGTAGGTTTTTCTACCACCCTGATTGCCTTCTTCCTACAGGATACCTGCATTTGCCATATTGTATTACTGTAGCTTCACAAGGAAGCGCACTTGAATATGTAAAAGAATATTTCCCAGACTGACCTTGCGAGCCGAGTCACGTCCCTTACATTTTCATTTTCTTATGGTACGGCAACAATATAGCAGGGAGCCGGTCAGGCCCTCATTAAAACAGAGCAACCTTCTGCATTTTCTCTAAAGGCAAGGTCAGAAGCAACCTGCACAAAAGCAGTCGAGCTAATAAAGAGACAGCCTTTGCATAACACCCATTGCATAGGGTTGAGAATTCATCCTCTTCCACCCACTGAATGAACTCTGCTTTGATTCACATTTGTGAAGGGAACGTAGCATTAAAATGGTTCCCCACTTTAGCAGTGTGAATAGGCTTAGAGATGAAGTCAAGAACTGTTCATCCTTTCTACAGATCAATGGCTTTCTGAATCAAGAAATGCACATTTGTGACATTATTTGGCTCTATATGAAGCAGGACGAAAGAGGAAGAGGCCCTTTTAAACAAACTCAAATCTCTTCATTCTATTTATATATTGTACGTGAATGGCCTTGTAATAAATGAGTATTAAATCCTAAATAAATCTCTAATTTTATAATAATCAGCTATGCCATTTTACATGCAGACACAGGTTTTTAGATTTGTAGGATATAACTAAATGTTTTAAATTTTGTCGTAAAAAGATAAAATTAAATAATTAACATTTCCAGTGGGCTTAAAAGCATTGTGTAAGTGGGTACAGTTGATGAATTACTATATAATAATGTGTTCTGAGCACAATGAATTCAGTTAATGCTTTTTTCTGTGAGGTTCAAGGGGTTCTTAACTTAGTGGGCTTATTAGGAACAACAGCGGTCAATGGCTCTGTAATAAAATTATATTTATAGATTATAATTACAGACATTAAATATATTTTGGCTCAAGAAGCTTGTAAAATGCTACTTTATGTGATTATGAACAGTTCTTATTTATTATTGTTACTCTGCATCATTCAGGCAATGTCCTGTTTTTGATACAGATACTCATGCAGTCTTTTCAGAAACAGAACAATGCTTTCAAATACCATGAAAATAATGTCAATAAATTCAGCTTCTACACTGACTGTCAGACAACACCTGATTACAAATTCCTCAAGAAAAACACATTCAATGATTCAAATAAAAAGCATTTAATGTGAAACAAATATTATTTCATGACATCTTTAGTCTTTAAGAGTTAACTGTCTCAATGACTATGTCAGAAGAAAAAATTAGTAAATGAAAGTAAATAAAAGGGAAAATTTGAACTAATTAAAAGTGTATGTGTCATAAATTCTAGTATAAACAACATATTCACACTTTTTTTATTATTTACTTTTTTGGTCTTTATACACCTACTCCACAAGCAACCTTACAAACTTAACTGCTTAACAACAGAACACACTCTACTGACACTTCATTTATAAAGTATAATTAAAAACATCATTAAAGAACAATCGCTAATTCTCAGCAAAGGAAGAGAATGAAACAAAGTTCAAAGAGCCAGAGGAGGACCTTGATTTTCAGAAACATCAAGGAGTGTGGTATTTGCTTACAACTGATAATTTTTTTTTTTTTTAAAACACAAACCACAGATGGGAGCACATTGATTTATCTCTGTGGCTGAGCAATAACATTTCTCAAACCCTTCTTACCAAAACCACAATTATTCTTTTTAATATATTCAGATACATTCAAATCTTATATCAAGATAACATACTGTACAATTGGCAGCATTTTTTTAAAATCTGTTTTCATGTTGGGCAGACTAATGTTTTGGCCACAGTTCAGCATCTTTCAGTACAATGCTAAGTTCTACTTTGTAAGCAAAGTACAGTACATGCTGGCCTGTGAAACAGGTATCACTCCAATATAAATGAATAAAAAGTTAGGACGATAAGCAATGTTATAAAGAATTGCATTAATAAGAAATGCAATGTTATGAATAACAGTGTTAAAATATGCCCATCTAACACCAAATGTGTCACCCAAACATTACAATGTGATTACACCCCATGTTGATTTTGGTCTTCCTGTTTTGCTGCTAATTAAACGTAAAACGTTGTTTAATGGTGTGTTCCACTGAGACAACTCCATAAGGTGTGACATATAACCTCTGTCTCCTAAAAAGATGGTATATAAAGCAAATTTACGCACACATTTGAGAGTGGCACTCCATCTCTGACCTTCCCTGATAAGTAGCTGGTGTGAAGATGGCATTAGTAGTGAGAGCACAGGTAGCTTAACTACTGTTGATAGAGCACCACAATAATTATGAAGAAATAAGCCAGTCGCTCTTGTATGTTTGCAGATTTATGTAGAACTGAGGAACCTGCTGACTGCAGGAGAAAATGTAATTTAGAAAGCATTTACTTTTCTATAAACATCACAGGCCTGTTAGAAAGAGGAAAGGCTACTGGCGTAATGAGCCTTGGAGTATTTTTTGCTGTTATATAATTAAACAGATAGTGGTACAGTATGTTCCCTGACAATACAGTAGTTCGCTGCAGAATGAAAGCAAAAGATGATATTTTGAAGAATGTTTTAACTGCTTTTGTACATATAGAAAAAAGCTGTAAGTGGTAGCCCTTTCAGAAGATATTGATAGGTACTAATATACATCTTTAAGGTATTAATATGTACCTTTTAAGGGGAAATGAGGTACAAAAGTTTTACCTTTTTGTACCAGAGAAAAACATCTGACAACACAGACTTTCATTGTATGAAAGACACGGTGACATTCTTTAAAACGTCTTTTTTTGTGTTCAGCAGAAGAAAGAATATCATACAGGTTTGGAACGATATGAAAGGTGAATAAATGATGACAGATTTTTCATTTTTGCATACATATACAGTACTTTCGCTTGAACACCATTAAGTGCCTCTCCAACAGAAGAAATCCAAACACATTTTGTTTTCTTAGATATTCAAATCTTCACTCCCACTCTGATTTGGGTCTGTGCTCTGCTGCTGCTCTTGTATTGTTGTAACTCAATGTGGAACAAATCAAATTGTTACTGAAAGCTTGTGTAATCCTGTTTAGCAGAGTGATGTAGAAGAACTAATTATCAGTTTTGAAACAATAAAGTGATTTCCTTTATGAACCAGAGAGACGAGTTTAATTTGATACACCTCATACATATTTTTCTGTTGCTCTTCAAAGATCAGATTGCATTTATAGCCCCGCACATAACTGACCTATAGCACTTGAAAGTTCATTTTAGCAAGACCAAAGGAGTTCGCTTAATGAGGGATCACACAGATGTCGCCTTAGGCTTTAAAAACATGCAGTAATTACAACGAGGTCCTGAACACTTCTAGCTCAGTCTCACCTGGAGTAAAACTCAAATCTCAACTCCCACATGCTAATATATAGGCTAGAGTCTGACTTGAGCAGCTGTGCAAGTAAACACAAAACCATGCGTGGGCTCTACACTCCTCCATGCCTGGGTGACATTTTCAAGAATGTGATGAACCTCCTGCTTTGAAATACTGTGGGAGACCTCAGTGATGTAGCCTCATCTGAAGTCATTACTGAGGAGAAGTGAGGGCTTGACAGCTTCTCCATGGAGAAACTTGCTGTGGAAATGGAATTCATTTGTTTAATTAAGCACAAACAAAGAGCTCATTATTGTTGCCTGTGGTCACTTTACTAACAGCAAAGAGATCTAAGGCCTGTAATTAGCATCCGCATACTGTATTGTCAATCAAAAAAGCAATTTAAAGGTGTCAAGAGTATAAACAATAAGTTAAGCTGAATTGCATTACTCTTGACTTCATAAACTGTAAATTACTCTGTAAATTAAGTTATGAGAAACTTATTTAAAAGCAGTGTCTTGCATCCTTTAGATTTAAAAATCACAAGAAGAGTTTAAAAATCTTTTGTTAGTTGTTTTTACAACAAAAAATCATATATAAAGACATATATAATGTTACATATACAATGTTGTGCTGTTTTTAATTTTCTATTCATCAGAGAATCATAAAAAAATGTATCATGGTTTCCACAAACATTTTTAACAGCACTCTTTAAAGTCAACATATTAGAATGATTTCTGATGGACCTTTTGCTTACACAGGGCTCGTTTCAGAACTAATGTTACTAGGTCCTCAACCTGGGATCAAATCAACCCCGGAACGTGTTTGCGTTCACACAGAAGACACACATTTTCCAGGATCAATGCTCTGTGTAAAAAGGGGCTTAATTTAAATTTAATAAATTATCAAACGCCTTCGAACAATAGGACCAAAAACTTAGGTTTCTTAGTAGAGCTCATGTAATGGTTCTACCAAGAATCAGTATTCCAGAATGTTTTCCCAGAGGGACAAACTAAACAGTCTTAATGGCGGCTTCACAGAACGTTTTTAAAGTTTATGTTGCTGCTAATCAAACTCAGGCAGTGAAGAGAAAATCCTGACCACTCACAGGAAATGGTAATTGGCCCTTCTGAATGCTAAACAAACTCTGCTGTCCTATAGCATTCATTCAGCAGCCCATTTTCACTCTTGTCTGTAGCACTTTACGCATGCTTTCCAGAAATCAATTTCAAGATTACCCAGAAGTCAATACAAAAATAAACGTCAGAGTTCGGCAGAGAGGGAAGATTACAGAATATCATCAGTGAGATGGAAAGCCACAGACAGGAAACACCTGGGAGATGATTTAAAAATATGCTTCTATTTAACTTATTAGTCTTAAGTATTCAGGCCACGTACACACTGCAGCTAAATTCAGCTGTCACTTTACCTTTTAGTGATTAATCCTATTGGTAATATCTTATCCTCAAAACATGTAAAGATACAAACATTTTGCATTCACTTAATAACCTCTCTCTCTCTCTCTCTCTCTCTCTCTCTACAACAGTTCTTTCTGGTTCTCGAATCTGATTGATCTTTTTACCTTTTGTATCACTCCACTTGCAACATTTCTCACAGCGAGTGTCATGGCGGATGCCCAAATCCACTATAATTTTACAAATAATACTGTTTTGTTTTTTTTCGCGGAGCGAAAAACGTAGCGCTCCCATTTAGAACAGCTGAAAAAATATGCCAGCCTCTGGAAAAAAAAAAACCGCTTTGGTGTAATATTACTAGTAGTATTTAGTATTGGAAAACTGTGTGTGTTCGTGATTGGGATTTTACATTGTTCTGCTATTAGATAGCAACAAGAGATTGTTTTTACGAGTCAGAAGTCATATAAATACCTTTATATTGAAAGAGATTGAAATGCTGTTGTTAACAAGTAAGTATCTTTTTACTTTTAACAACAGCTGTAAGACGCAGCAACAAATGCAATGAGCAGTACTATCATCAGATATCACCCTTAAAAGATGAAAGGATAGTGTGACAAGTAGCCTATCACTTTCATCAGCTGACATTCAAACTAATGTTTTATTGTGAATATGAGATTGAGCTGAATGAATGCAGGTAATCACACTCACTCAGTCAAACTCTCTCTCATAAAACTCTTTTAAAAAAAATACTTTTAATACAGTAATACAATAAGCTTTTAATAAAGCAACTCAAAGTTCCTTCGTTACTATTTATACACAGTGATATTTGAATCTTTGCCAAAAGGAAGTAGTTCTGCATGTGTGATATTGCTCATGTATATGTAACGCAAAAAAATTCCACAAAAAAACTATCAATTCAGTCCAATCACTGCTCTGGTCACATCACTGATCTTTCTTCACTGACATTTGCAGCTGTAAAGTTGTAAGAATAGCAATGGATAGAGGATACCAGATGTTTTGGAACAAGTTGGACAAAGTAATAGACTGGGGTGAGGAGTAGAGGCCAGTCCCGGAGAGAAGAGCTCAGGAGCACAAGAGCTTTGGAAGGCTGATGCCTTTTGTCCTGCCAAGCGCATCTCTGTGAAAGGACGAGAACTGTGAGTGCCGAATATTGCCAGAACAGTTGAGTCTTTTCTCCTGGCCAACAGAGATTCCAGGCCTGATGGCGATGAAACCTCATCTCAGCCTGCTGTTATATGGGATGAGGAGGTCCACTGAAGTACATGCCGTGGGTGGAATGAGACAATACACTGTGCTGGAAAGCTAGAGAGCCAGCCACAGGGTGGACCCAAGAAAGATGTGATGTGCCCACTGTGTAAGATCTCCTGCTGTGAATGATGGGATGAGTGAGGTGACACATATGTTGTTGGCCCTTTTGATGACAAGCTGGAAAGCGAGTCAAAGAAAAAGCAGGCAGTGAAGAACTCCCCAAAGCTCATAAGGCATCTGACCCCATGTGCAGTGGTGAATGGCAAACAAAAATGGACCCCGAATATTTCTTTGGCCACCTTTGATGTTCACCGGTTTGCCAAAGCCATCTTTGAAACTTGGGTGAGATGACTGGATAAGATGGAGAAATACAAAAACCTAAGCTCTTATCTAAGCATTAAGAAGTTTTCTTCCTTTATCTAAACATTTTATTAAATTAAGAGAATGCAAGTTTCCCACCTTGCCACCAGTAACAATGCTAGTCTAAACTTGGCATTTTAACACACTTTTCAACTTTCTAGCTTTTACTTCATTTAACTGAGCTTAAATAAAATATAGACTACAAAACTCCACACATTTGTGAACATAAAGGAACAGATTTACTATCAGTTTGCGCTACCACAAACTACTGTCAGGATTTAGGATTTTAGGACGCAGTGAAGAATTGGCACTGAAATGGCGTGGACACAGTAATTTCTGCGACTCACCTTATTCAATATGCATTTGTAGTTTCCCTTTTGATCTGTAAATTTATGGGAGGAGACTATTTAAATTAATCATGCAATGCGATTTACTAAGATTTGTGCTTGTCGGTTCACTGGTATTTGAGGCATTATTTCACATCCAAAAAAAGCATGTGGTAATTTGCACAGCTCTTGATAGATTGCACTGGTCATTATGGAAATGATCTGGCTGTATCTGTGTTCTTTAAATGTGTGCATTGTCAGTAAATCACCCTCAGAATTTTTCCCTCCCATCTGCACTTCTATGGAATTGCACTCTAACTCTAATTTGCCATGTTCAGTAAATCTGACAAAAAATCTAGATCACACCAAATTAAAATCACACTGAATTGAAACTAAAATCACTTGTAACACCATCAACTTGAGATTAACTGGTAAATTGTTCAAATCAGTTTCTGATGAACAACTAAATACCAACATAGATCTTGAAAACATCCTTTCTATGGGGATGAATTTCAGAATTCATAATTATTTTTCTTGTTGTTTTTTTTTTTATTTTCAGGTTTTAGAGTATATCATGCAAGTAGCCTTTTTGTTATATGTGTCTTCCGTTTAATCAAAGCAATGTAAAACATTTCTTTCATTAAAACATCCTGCATCTATGACTCAATGATCTGACCTTGCTTCATAGACTTTCTCAGGACCCAGTTTACAAAATTCATCAAAAAAGAAAAAAAAAAACACTTGAGAGTTTTTATATAAAAATACTCAACTGTGAGATAAGCCCTTGAGAAAACTAAAAGAAATACATCCACCTCACTGCATTATGTACAGCAGATCTTTTCCCTATTGATATCAAGATGTGACATCTGAAGCCAAAAGTGTATGCAGTACTTCAGTGACAATGGTCTATAGAAGTGGATTTTCAAAAGTAGCAAAAATAAAAGCAGTTTGAATGAATAAATGAATGCATGAATGCCACTGGGACATAACAGTTCCAGAAGCAGTAAAAAGTACTGCAAAACTGTCCGCAACTAACAAAGACAGACAGTATTATATCTACTATATATATATATATATACACACACACACACACACACACACACACACAGTGTTTATTTGTTTTTGTTTGTTTTTTAGTAAAAATTCTGTTTTTAAGTATTTAATTCATATTTTCATTGAGCAGAGACACTCTTTCAAAAGGTAAAGTGTTGGGACCTCAACAAGCAATTAAATAATTGCACATCTAACAGGAGAGTGATCTATTTCAAGTATAAAGTCATCTTAAACTGTATATCATAATGAAATGATCAATAGATAAGTTTTAAAGAGTGCTGTTTGGCTTTTTTTCAGAGAGAAGTACATCTTCATCTTCAAGACCAAAAACACATTTGCAGTCACAATGAGTAGCTCCTCAATGAAAAGAACATCAATCATTCCTTGAATAGGTGGTTTCAAGATGTGGTTTTCAATATTTCAGTTGTATTAAGAAAGTAAAGGTAGTGCACAAAATGAGAAAGAAATAAAAGAAGTTTTGAATAATAAAAAAAAATTATAATGGCATTTGCGACAGACCCACAAGTGTTCCTATTCCTCTAAAAAAAATCTCTCTCATTTCATCGTCTCAATCTTAAACCGTGAAATGCTCCTTATCTTTGACTCTTTATTCCTTTTCATCTTTCTTGATACACACTTTTCTGTCTGCCTCTCTCGCCCTGAACGAGTCCAAGTGTTTCGCAACGTCTCCAACAAACTTCCCTTCACTCCCAGTCCACTTAAAACCGCCGTTAAGGCAGAGCAGCTCTGTGAAGGAGATTCTCATACAGCTCCAACGCAAAGCCAATTACATGTCATTATTCAATGCAAAGGGCATATGGCAGTGTTTGAGCTTATCAGAATGACTGTAAGAGAACAGAAGGAGGAAACAAGAAGAAAGGTGCCAGGGACAGAAAGGGAGTGAGAGCGAGGAGGAGGGGGAGGAAGTCATTAATGACACAGTGGAACATCGCAGCCTCCAGCTTTGCTCTCTAATTACATTTGGCTCTTTGTAACATTTTGGAATTACTTGCTGCATTTCCAGCCTCCAAGTAGCTTTTAGAGAGCCCACGGACTAACATTCAGCTTTATCTCGTTCTCATTTATTCTCATTCTCTTTCTCTATCTCCCTTTTATTTTGTGCCATCCACACTCGCCTGCCAACCCCTAGAACAATCGCTAAACCAGTGTCAAGCCTCCACAAATTGCTGCATGTTTTGTAGAGCATGGTAACAGGGTGGGTTGAAATCTTAGCCCGGAGCACTATGGGTAATGGGCATTAGTATGCCTAAAGACTTGGAATTCACCATACATAGGGATAACAGGAAAAGAAAACAACACTGACTAATAGAGTATGAGTCAAACTCAAGTGGATTTTAGCTACCAACCGCATAAAATGATGGTTAATTAATCATTTGCAACACTTAAGTCATTTGGAGGACAAGATTATTGAAAGAAAGAAAGAAAGAAAGAAAGAAAGAAAGAAAGAAAGAAAGAAAGAAAGAAGGAATCTATAGTTTTACATTGCAAGAAAATTCAAACACAATAATTTCACTGGGAAAATTTTGTATTTATTTATTCATTTATTTATCTATTTCATTTGTTTCTCCTTTATGCCATTTTCCACAGTGACTATGTTTCATATGCAAACCCAAGCTTTACTTAAACTTAGTCAAACTTTAAAGTACACAGAAATATGCAGACACATTCAACACAACTAAAAGCTCATGAAAAATACATTAAACTTCCAAGATCCAAACAGCTGGCTTATAAAGCTATTTTACATCAGAGAGGGGAAAAACGATTTTTCTCCTTATTTACATTTTCAACCAAATATCCTACACACTATTCCAATGAAAAAAGAAACTATTTAAACTGTATCACAAATGTTATTTAATCCAGCAGAAGTAGGAGGAAGTGTTTGACTTCTGTAAATCATAAGGCTTTCAATCTTATTTCTCTTCAACATCAGACATCAGTGACAGAAAAGTGTCATCTTGCATTAAACAACAGTGCAACTGTAAAGCTTTCTTTAGGAGGAATTAGAACTGTGTTTGTGTTAACACTGGTTTAAAAGCATGTACGGAGGGCAATAGGAGGGTAAAATTAAAGAGAGAAAGCTCTTAGACCAGATACACCTCAGATATACTCTCACAATACTGACAATTACAGCTATGCACCACAACAACAGTCAGTTATCAACAATTACATTCTGCACTATGACAGTTATTTAGTGTATACTGTGAATATGCAGTATAATATAATTATGATGGGTTTTTTTTTAGAGTTTATTTCAAAGGATGAGTCTTCACTTCCCTTTTAAGCCTTAAGTACACACTGTATTATAGTCTGCCTTCTGAGTGGCATGTCAATAAGGCTGCAATCTAAAAGATGGTGGGTTAAAAACAACCCTTGCTGGTTTTATACATTAACTCAGTTACTGGGATGTTTCTAATATTTAAGGTTAATCATTGTAAATAATAATAATGCACCATGTAGGACAAGGGAAATTAATATGAAATCATTTTTACTCAATGTAAAGTCTAAGAGGAGCAGAATCTGTGGGAAGAACATTGGTAGGCTATTTGTCTGTTCCAGTTCATTAAATTACAATGTTATGCTAATAACATGTTTTCAAAGTTCAAAAACAGCTTTGCCTTGTGTCATCTCATCTGTCCACAGGTTTCAGCACATCAAACGAATGACGCAACCACGGGCCCTGGTGTGTTGTTCGCTTTGAGAGTAGATCTTGTGTATGCTGAGTTTGTGGAAGGTTATCATTCCAAGCACACTTAAGCTGCAATTTTTTTCTGTTTCTACTGTTATTATTTGATAGGAAACCATGTATTATGTAGCTTAATTTCATTTTGGAAGATTCCCCTCAGGAAGTATTTTTTTCTCAGTGCAGTACACAAAATGACCTTTGATGAATGTATCCAGCTTTAACCGGTTTGGCACAGACTATCTAACATTGGGTTACACTGACCCAGCACTGACCCAGCACTCTGTATTGCCAGTAAAACTGACCCAGCCGTTAAGTTACAGAAAAACTTCCCAGCAACTAAGGAAAAATAATGCAAAATTAATAAAAATAACCTAATAAAAATGACCCAAAAGGCACAACCCAGCATTTGAGTTAAAAACAACCAAGCATTTTTTAGAGTGCAGATACTACAATATGTGTGCTAACATCCAGAATGATCTGTCATAGCTCTCATTAGTTAGCTGTGTTTTAACACAAGTTTCAGATCTGTTTTTGGTTAGTGGTTGCTTTGTAGCATCAGTACAAACATTTGATCTTTTGTGAAGTGAACTGGTGGTAAGTCGATAACCCCAGCAGATTTCACAAGTGGAGATTGGATTTGAAGATTTGATAAAACTGTGTCTTTCCTTCAAGCATACACATCAAAAAATAGGAGCAATTTGATCTTGTGGTCTTTGGCCCATGCAGTGATGAAAACACAGGTGGTTCAGGCTGACATTTCGGCTATTACATCAATCCCTCTAAGCAACAGCAATGAGGTCACCCTTCTGTAATACTGGGCTGCCCAAACACAAAAGTTGAAGGCACAAAGGAGCCTGGAGCTAAAATGATCCTGAGGAGCTGTCAGAGTCAGGACAGATTCAGAACAGGGACTTAGATGAAGTTGCTCACACATAAACACGCGTATACTGTACAACACACAACATTGATGATAATAGAAAAGGTTTCTTAAATGGCAAATCAGCACATTAGAATGTATTAACGGAAAATACCGTCTATAACAATACAGTATACTTTAGTCTATCAAATCACCAATACAATCTTAAATACCTAACAATGCATTTTTCAAGTTAGTCCAGCAAATGCCCATGTGTATGTTCTACAGCAAAAAGAATAAATTATGTTTCACCAATAATTGGCTCTTATAAAATCTGTAAAAAAATACAAAGTTCTACCATACAGCTGCCATACTACAGTAAGCGTTCCTTCCAGGGTTAGAAATGAACTTTTCCATTAAAGGAAAATTTTGCCCCCAGAATTGATTTACAGGTGCGTTTTTTTTACATTTGTGAGAGCAATTGTTTACATTTAAAAACAGGGGCTAACAGACAGCAAATAGATACTTTTCATTTAATTTTTATTTTTTTTTTAATCACGACAGCCGTAAATGATTGTTTAATTATGCAGGGGCAATATTTTGGTGCCTTTTTTGCCACAAGTTGCCATGTCTGGTGGTTAACACACATGCTCAAGAGACAGATTAGTAGTAGTAGTAGTAGTAGTAGTAGTAGTCACTGCTTTAGATCATTATACTAAATTGAATGTCATCTTCCCTATTCTCAGTAGTCGGAGTGTTGTGAATGAATGTACAGGCGATGAATAATCAGTATTATAGTAGAAAGAGATTAATAACATGTTTGATTAAGAGAGCATAATAGTGTTTGGCTGTAGCTAATGTATGCACCTGGAACGTTCTCCCTGATAATGAGGGATTAAAGCCGGATTCAATCTCGAAATAGAACATGCAGGTAAAACACTAAGAGACGTGAGGAAAAAGTAATGAGAGAGAAAAATATTTAAGTGAGGTTTCATGTGAACTTTGGGTTCCATTAACTTTTGTAAACTCAAATCATGAAGAGCTATCAGCAGACTGAGGAAGGTTTTTTAAACTCAAACACTGTCTAGAGTGAGCGCTCACAAATCAATAATATTCATCCAACTGTATGTCATCCAATCAGGACGTCTAATCAGCAGAGCCCTTTCATCAGTCTCAGGTGCTGTGAGTGTCCCAGCATCAATCATCTAAAGAGCTCTTACCCCTAAACACCAGCTCATTCCTATCTATGACTATACCTGGAGCAGAGCCCACCACCAACAATTAGAGAAGACTGAAGGAACACTTGGGCTCACTTGCATGGCAGAAGTGAAGGGTCAATGAAATATAAGGACGTCTGGGATGATGAAAAGGAGAAATCGTTTAAAAATGTAGTTCAAAACAGAAAAGAAATGTTGAATTCATCTCAGTTGCTTTCCCTCTCTCTCTCTCTCGCACACACACACACACAGACATATACATATATACAGACGTGGTCAGAATTGTTGGTACCCTTGGTGAAT
>SCHK01105880.1:163-13676 GCA_004124795.1 Poropuntius huangchuchieni
ACTATAAAAGTAATAGGCTATATACATTTGTATGAATCAAAGTTTAAACACTTTAGTGAAAACGGCTATCAAATCTAAACAGGCTAAACAATTAAACATTAGCAATACTTTTGCTTAAGGGCGGATCTCAATAATCTTGTGTTGTGCGTTACCGCAACCTACTGGTGGAGTAAACCACAGGCAGCTACTACCTCATGCTTCAGAGACTCTGTGAATAAGAAGCTGTAGTAGCACTTTGAAAGTCTGAGAACTTTGCAATGTATTTATTTGATTTAATATATACGTACACGCGTATGTATATCTTGTAGTTTTATTTTGAAGTTTCATACTTTTCTCCCCTGGCAACTGTTTTGTTTGTGGTAATTTGACCTTTTTTTCTTATTTTAATATTTTTTTCTTGACATATTATATGTTATTATTCCTAGAATTTAAAAATAAAATGCTAAAAACATCTTTTTGTCTAATTAAATTCCAGTTAAAGCTGTAGTAATGGTTTAAAAGCCCAAGTGAAATGCAGAATTTGTTTTGTGGAAAATGCTAACCAGTTATAGAAGCAGAAAGACTTGTCTGAGTGGCATGTGAGATAAGGTGTTGTTTGGGAGAGTTATTTTCAGTTTAAGTTTATTGTGGTTGGCAGCTAAAAGAATTATAAGATTTTCTTGTCTTATTATTTCTATTTTCATTAGAATTCCCAAACTCTCTTTTCCTACCAAAACATAAACTTGCACTGGTAGATGTGTTGAGAAATGTTTACCCAAGAAGTTGATTCTACTTTACAAAAATGCAATCAATTTTAAAGCATTTCGTTTTCATTATTGATTTAGTTTCTGCTGCTATGCAATATTTAAATCTCGATTTCATCCCTTGCAGTAACTGTCTGCTTCCACATTACACTTCCACTCCGATGACGCACAAAAAAAAATCACTGTAAATTCACTTTTCATCCATTCAGAACAGTTACTTTTTCTGTCTTTTTTGTTGTTGTTGTTTATTAATGCCAAGGTATAAAAATATAAGTACAAAAAATATTCAGAACAGTTTCTTTTTAACGTTCCACAATCCTAACGTGTCACTTTTAGCGTGATCCAAATTCTCGTATTTGATTGGTTTATTCAACCTTGTGGGCGGGACTGAGGAAGTATATTATTGAATGACCCACCCTCTTCCTCATTGTGGCGAGAAACAGGCGGTGAGTGTTGCTTTTTAGTACTTTGACCTTTATAACGTCAGGATTAAAATAAAGGTTTCGATTGCGACATTAAAGCACTTTTGATATAGGCAGCTTTCGTATGGTATGTAAAAACTCTGTTAATCGGTTACATATAAAAGTAGTACATACATCGCGTTTATTTCGGCGCGCAACTGCTGTTTGGCTGCTAAGCTAACGTTGTTAGCTTATTCAAACCTAGCAACAGAAACTGAGTTTTCTCTCAAGGCGATGAGAACGTGAATCGACGATTACTTGCTATATTCCTGTTCTCGTGATTTTACGAACATAAACAATTTAGAAAATGCGCCGTGAATAAACTGAATGTTTGTGCAAGTTTTATAGTTCGCTACAATTGAGTAACCACACGAGGCCGTGGCATATATAAGAACGTGTGAGGAGAAATCTTGCTTTCTTGGTACGAAACTTTAAGTTTTATTAAGTTCTGCTTAGGGTAATAACGCTTTATTTAAACTATTTTGTCGTATTTGCATGTATGTAGGGGGAAATAAAACTTGAAGTATTTGCATAAACTGGTTTGACTTGATTGGTTTCTCAGGAAGTTCAGTGTAAGCTTTCGATTTCAGTTTAGCACCAGGCGTGGTTTCGTGATCTCATTCTTCTGCGTTGATTTGCAAAAAGTCATTACAATAACCATAGTAAATTGTTTTGCATTGATCGCAGCTCATTGTAGTGTATCCCGTCTCAGTGTGTTTCAGGCTCTGCATAACACATTCGCAAAGATGGTGAAGATCTTCATTGGGAACCTGCCTCCACAGGCAGAGGCAGAAGAAATAAAGTCCCTATTTACTCAATATGGAACGGTCACTGAGTGTGCCATTATCAAGAACTTTGCCTTCGTCCACATGGATGATCGCAAAAGTGCAACAAAGGCGATCCGAAACCTTCATTTATACAAGCTCCATGGAACGCCCATCAACGTCGAAGCGAGCCGGGGCAAAAACCAGGGCCCAGTGAAACTTCATGTTGCTAATGTGGAGAAGGGAGCAGATGAAGAGCTCAGAGCGCTGTTTGAAGAGTACGGCACAGTTAGCGAATGCGCCATCGTTAAGAACTTTGCCTTCGTACACATGAGCAATTCCGATGAGGCCATGGATGCCATCAAGGGGTTGGACAATGCTGAGTTCCAAGGTAAAAATTCCAGTCTTGTCACTCCCTTATATATCCTTTTGCATGTTTATCACTTTTGCTAATATGAACCATTTTTACACTTGCAGGCAAACGAATTCATGTGCAGATTTCAAAGAGTCGACCAAGAGGCGAGGAGGAAGGATATGGCCCCCCAGACAGTGGATACTGGCCACCCCGTTTCCCTGGTGACCGGCCTGAGCCCCCTGGTTATCCTAGGGGTCGCTTTGGCTATCCCCCTGGTCCTCCCCCTCCACCACCACCCATGCCCCCCAGACGCCCCCCATACCCAGAGCGTGCAGCGCCAGCATACGAGCGCGAACGCGGTGTGGTCGACTATTACGAGAAGTACCGCGCTCGCCCTTACGGCGCCCCCTCATATGAGGACCGGCGTCCGGGTGCCATCCCCCCTCCCCCTCCGCCCCCATCATCCGGCATTATGAGAGAGCGTTTGGCTGGCAACGGCCTCGACCCCTATGAGCGACGCCCCCTTCCACCCCCGCCATCCTCGTACTACGCACGAGACCGCAGTCCCATCAGACGTGCTCCTCCTGCCCCTCAGACACCCGCCGGGAATGGTTACTCATTCGAGCGATCTCGTCTCTCCCCTCTCTCCATGTCTCGGACCCCGATGTACAACATGCCTCGGGCCAGAGACCCCTATGCTGACAGGGCGGCGCCGCCTCCACCACCTGCGCGCTACTCGTATTAAAGTGCACCACAGCGCTTTTGTAATCCAAGGTGAGAATAGGTCCCGCAAGCCAAATAATATAGAACCCAGAATGTACGTATTTACGCTGTTCTGCGTGTGTAATTGATGCGCAAGTAGCAGTAACGTAAACTTTGTATCAAAGTGCCTGGGTCGTAAATTTTTAATGGCCTTATGGTCTTTTAAAAAGCACTGCCCGAGGAACGCTGAACTTCGTATCGAAGTGTTTAGATGGTAAATTCTGCTGGTAAATTAAACTTTCACTTCGCATAAATCAAACAGACTTCATACAAATCTTTATTTTAACTTAGCTTGTCGATTCAGTAATCCCAGATGGCACTGCAGCCGTTTGACTCATGTGGTTTGCTCTCTTTCCAGGTGTAAATTATTCAACAAGATCGTCGTCGTTGTCTCCAGGTGCACGTGCCGCGATACGTCTTTGTCTGCCAGAGCGCGTTTCGTTCGCCTGCGCACCATAGTGGAAGAGTTCTGTTGCGGACTGCACATTCTATAAAACTACCGCTTTTACACGCATAAAATCGTCCTCATGCTAAATTGTCAACTCTGCTTTTTTTTTTTTTTTTTTTGGCTTTGTTTTTATTGTTTAACATTTGATAGGTGAGAGAGGCACTAAGCCAGAGCACGTCAATTAGGTTAACTTGGTGGTTTGGTAAAGACTATGAAAGGAACGCATAAAAAAAATTCTTCTTTCAAAGAACACTTCAATGTATCTCACTGTACATTTTTACCTTTAAAATCTGGAATGAGCTTATCGTTTGTTATTAAACTACTGTAACAAGCGCTATTCCATAACTTTGAGTTTGAACCAAAAACTTATTTGTGTAAAGGTATTTTTCTCTCTCTTTTTTTCCCCCCTCTCTAAGCTATTTGTTAGTGCGGCATGCAAGTAAGAATACAATCTCCGCAGCAATAAAACCTTTCCGTCTTCTGGCTTTATTGAAATTGTGCTGTAGTGTGGATTTTAATTGCAGAGTATCGAAGTTAAAGGACTTTGTATCATTTTCTTTCATAGGAACATTTGAAAGTTTTAATAAAAAGACTGGAACTTGGTCCGTTTTGCTTTTCTTGCTAATCTTTTAAACTCAACATGCCTAAATAGGCATAAAAGTAACCACATATTATAGAAATATGTTCGAATTAAACCCATAACATCATTCTGCCTAGTTTAAGAGTATCACGGAGAATGGAACTGCTTCTGCGGCGAAATGAGAGCGATTACCATCACTTCGTCTTCAAGGCTATTCTTTTGCCCTAAACCATTGGCGTCTCAATATTCCTGGTCTGTCCAAAAAATCCTATCATTATTTCATTAAGTGGTTAGACTTCCCAGTGATTTCTTAAAATCAGTGGTCCTTTTTAAGTTTTATTATGCCAGGTAAGTCACTTGATGCATTTAGTTTCTTTACCATTCAGCATGCCTTTCATTACTTAGTTGTTCCAAGGTGTAGCTTTAGTACACAGACTGCATATGTCTCAGTGACATGTATTTGGGTCCAAATGTTTTACTCATGCAAGTGATATACTTTAGGATGAACTTATGCCTGAGGGTAAGTTATAGGTTAACTTATGCTTTTTCCTCCTTCTCTTAGTTCTGTCTTTTACAATAAAATGTGTACTTATGGCTGTTTATTCATTTACCTATGGGACACCAAATGCATGTGCCTCGTGCCTGGGAATAATCTCAGCATAAAATTTTATTTTCCATTTAAGGCGAATGCACTTTCAATAAACCAATAAAGCTTTTTTTTACCCTGCGCAAACTATGTCTTGGTTGTTATTTTCAAGAATATGGCTGTTGTGTAAGGTATAAGTGTGTATGTATGCATGTATAAAATATGTGTGCACGCACACACACTCGGCCAAACGTGCGCGTGTGTATATACATTTACAAAGTAAATATAAAAATACTTTACCTTATTTAACTTTCAGAAATAAAGAATATAACAAGTTCTCAAAATATTTTACTATTTTAAATTTTTCTTTTTGTGAGGTCAAACAGCAATAACTTAAATTGAAAAAGAAAAACAAAGGAATTCAAAATAAAGGTTATCACAGACATAAGTTAAATTCATTTAACAAAAATAGGGCGTACTGATTTGAAAATAAAAAACTTTAAAAGGTGTTTGAAAAGAAGCAAAGTTATGTGTTTTGAGTTACTCCATTCTGTCTGATGAATGTAAAAATGTTCCTGACAGTAATATCCATAGATTGTATTTTGTTTCATTTTAATAAAAAGGCAAAAAGATTAAAGCTAATAGAATGTTTCGTTATGTACGTTGTACTGTTACTAGTATAATCAAAGACTATAAAAATAGCCTAAATGAAAAGGACTTTGGTATAATTAATTACAGAACATAATTTGTTGCAAATAATTAATTACAGTATTTAGTTACATTTGTGCCTCAATAATAATGTTTGGTCGTTCATTTTTATCTTATTTGAAATATGCTAGTGATTTAAACACTGAATGACCAGTAAAAGCGTGTTGGGTTTTTGATTATTCGTGGACAGGAAGTGCTGTCGGTGACGGCGGGCGACTCCATTTTAGGCTTCATTCATCTTCGCAGCCAGTGATATTACGTGTTCGCAACGGTAAGGCAATGCTGTTCCTGCATAACTCCTTTTAATACTTTACATGAGTGCTAGTGTTTACATTTTACATGAAGATATTGCAGTCTGGCGTAGTACTGTAATATAATAGCATGTTTCTTAATAAGGCGACGTTTACCTCGGGTAACTTTACGTAGTCGTGCTAACTTAGCTTAGCATTACACAGTCGAAACCATTGGCCTAACGTTACAGCTCTGAAAACTCCACCGACGCTCATCGGACGTACTTAATCGTGTATCGGGCATCAAAAACACACACTTGAATGATGAAAAATAAAACTTAAGGGAATTAATACGTTGGGCATGATGGTCACGTGGATACGTGGCCTATCAACGCGCGATAATTTAGCTGCGCCATAAAGTCCAAGAACTGAACCTGGTCGTCTACTTTACGCACTTTCATCCGATCAGTGAGTGTCACACACAGCATTTTTAATGCTGAGTTGTGCGTAAATCATTCTGGCCTGAAGCCACAAAACCGAAACTAAAACCTCTGATAGGATTAAGATGTCTATGGTTTTGTAAGCCAACACAGCAATAATGTAGGGAATCATCTGTTGATATAACGTGCATTTCGCAACTATGCTCCCTCTGTCCAGGAAAAAACGACAATAAAGATGGTTAAGATCTTTGTTGGCAACCTATCCTCAAGCACGACCGCGGAAGATCTGCGCTCTCTTTTTTCTGAGTATGGCAAAGTAAAAGAGTGTGACGTCCTGAAAAATTATGGCTTTGTGCACATGGAAGGTAAGCAGGAGGCCGAAGAGGCTATCCGAAAACTCCACCATCACGAGCTGAACGGTCAAGCCATAAATGTGGAGATGAGCAAGGGGAAGCCCAGGGGCTCCACCAAACTGCATGTGAGCAACATAAGCAGTGGCTGCACCAATCAGGAACTCCGAGCCAAGTTTGAGGAGTATGGCCCTGTGGTTGAGTGTGACATAGTGAAGGACTATGCCTTTGTTCACATGGAGCGAATGGAGGATGCCATGGAGGCCATCAGTGGGCTGGATAACACGACCTTCCAAGGTGAACATTAACCTCGAAACGACGAAATCCATGGTTACCCAGGGTTGCATTTTACTCCTTAGATTATTTTTTTTAGAATGGGAAGAATGTTCTACTCCTTTTTCAGTTCTTTGTAATTGCTAAAGAGAATTCATTTTCTAGATAATTGGCAGTAGACAGATACATTAATATTTAAGGGATAGTTCATCCAAAAATCTTTCATGTGTTCACCCTCATGTTGTTCCAAATCTCACAAGATTTTCGTTTATCTTAGAAACACAAATTAAAGTTTGCATATAGTCATTCAGCAGACGATTTTATCCAAAGCGACTTACAAGTCTCGGTTAGCCTAATGCAGAAAAAGAATAGAGAAGGCTGGTGTTTAATAAATATTAATTATATATGAAATATTATTTTATTACATTTTAATAAAACTTAAGAGATTTCTGTCCCTCTATCGAAAGTTCAAGTAACCAAAACTTTGCTGATTAAAAAAGTTGATAAAAACATTGTAAGCACACATTTAATATGGTTAACAGGCTTTTAGTGTAGGTACAAANGATTGAAAAAGTTGATCAAAACATTGTAAGCACACATACATAGAGCACATTTAATATGGTTAACAGGCTTTTAGTGTAGGTACAAAAAATCTCAGAGGTTTCTTTAAAAATATCCTAACTTGTGTTTTGAAGATGAACAAAAGTTTTATGGGTTTGGAATGACATGATGTCAAGTAAACAATGGCAGAATTAACATTTTTGGGCAACCTGACCCTTTAAGTGCTCTGTGGCTATCGTGATGCAATAATTCTCTTTTAAAATGACGGTTTACGTGAGCGGAAGAAAGTTTTACATTGTCTTGCGTGTGTTCTCTTCCTCCCACAAGGCAAGCTGATCAAAGTACAACTGTCCACAAGTCGCCTCCGTACAGCACCCGGCATGGGAGACCAAACTGGCTGTTACATCTGTGGAGAACAGGGCCATTGGTCCAAAGATTGCGGACGTGGCTAAAACGGTAGCTATGGCGGAGGCATGGGGGGATTCCCCGGTGGTAGAGGCCCCCCAAGGAGCGCCCCGAGTTACGGCATGGGCGGCCCTGGAGGTCTTCCTAGTAGAGGTTACCCAGCAGGGCCGCTCCCCCCTCCCCCGCCCATGAGCCGGCGTCCCAGCTACGGCGAGTACAGCGCGGATGCTCGAGAACGGTACCCAAGCAGGCCGCCGAGCGCCTATGCCGAGAGGTCTTCCGCATATGAGCGAGAACGCTACGGAAGCATTGACTATTACGAGAAGTATCGGGCTCGTCCGGCTGGCTCTAGCTTCTTCGAGAATAGCAGGCCTCTCTCTATTCCCCCTCCTCCTCCTCCCCCCCCTCCCTCTTCTTCCTCTCTCTCAAGGATGCGGTTGGCTCCTCCCAGCCTCGATCCCTATGAGCGACGCCCTCTGGCGCCTCCGCCTCCCACTGCATCGGCATACTTCTCGCGGGACCGTAGCCCAATCAGACGTGTGGGCGCCGGTTCGGAAGGCTACTCGTACGAGCGCTCGCGACTTTCCCCGGTCTCAAGGAGCTCATCGACTTACACCGTGCCGCGGGCCAGAGAGAACTACACCGAGCGGGTTCGATACGCATACTAAGCCCACACACATGCTAAGGTGAGCGATAGCGGGTCGTTAACTTTGATGACTCAGATGAGATGTCAGCGTGATCTGTTCTAAAGCGTAAGCCGTTTCGAGTACAGTAGTAAGCGGAGCCGCTTTGCTCGGGTTAAAAAGTACAAAAGTCAGAAGTTAATGCCTGTCGAATGTTTCATCTCACAGAATATTTCTTCCTTATTTTTTTTTAGGTGTTGTCAACTGAAGAGACTTCCCCTCCACCTATATGACTTTGCCTCAATCAGATGCTCCATCGGATTTCAAAGATGCAGGATTGGATAGGCACATTGATCACAATGCTTATTAGATCTGCGTGTTAATGTTTTACCCATATTGCACAAACTGCTGTTTAATTTCCCTTTCCAATGGAGACGTCTGTGTATGATTGCAAGAAGTGGTTGTGATTTTGGTTTTTGCTTTGCTTTTCGCTTACATCCAGAGGTAAGGTGGGGTGTCTAATGTCAGCGTAATTTTAAATATTAACTGCAATTAAATCTTTGGGCAACACTCTTTAAGATTTTGAGTTGTACTTTTGTCTCTAATTTCCCCCAGTCAAGTTGTGATCCACTATTATTTACTCTTTTTAATGCTCCAAGACTTTTCTGGAGCTCTGTTGGGTTGGCTTGCCACTTAATTTCTTTGATTTAAGTTTTGTGAGGACAATCTGGTTATGTTTCTTCTGGCGATAATAATGCCAGCGTTTTGTTTTTAGGGGGAGTGGCAATTTGTAATTAATGCTGCGGCTGCAGAAAGCTTTATGGGAAAATAAACTCTAAAATTCAACATTCCAATATTCTTTTTGTTATTTGCTACAGGTGATTGGTATATACAAACTGTTCAGATTTGAATTGTACTTGCTTGTTGAATTGTGTTGTATCTAATTGGTACGTTCAACAGGATGGTCAGCTTGTTTCTTTTACCAATGTCTGAGGTTTTTTTTGTGATTTGGAAGCTTGGATATGAATTTTGAGCTTGTTTTGATTGTTTACCCCCTCTAGCTGATGTGTTAGTCCTTAAAATATGATTTAATATACAACCTAAATAGTTGGGCAGCTTTCAGTGGGATGCAAACTGTTTTCTGTTCTGTACACACCAATGACTGTTTATAGCAGGAGATCTTTACATTGTAAGAAGATTCACCTAGATGGAAAGGTGGACTGTACATGTGAGTGAATTGGAAATTTGCATTAGATGTGCTGACCAGCTCTCACTCAGGGCTTTATTCACCTTTTGAGACTGCTAGCGTTTACTGGCGATTCTTCTTTATGGGTGCCTTGGGAAGCTCTGTAAAAATGTTTATAAATTTGATTTTCTGTAGTTTGTATATTTCCTACAGAAGTCAGGAGTGTGTTTTATGAATTATCTTTTGTAATAAACCAGTATTTTGGTGACAAAAATATCTGTTTGTCTTTCATAATAGAATCATCAGTTTATACGTGATTATCCTTCAATTAAATGGAGTTTTTCCTGGTACTTTAATGCTTTATTACGTAACAAATCATTACATGGTCTATCTGGCCCACGTGGTGCTATGAAATCTCCGAAAGCTCCAGTTGCAAACTATTACAACAGGCTTTGAGAGTGGAGAAAAGGAAAGGGGATGGGCAGTGTTAACACTATGCAACGTTATTCTCCAGCCAGCCTCGCTTCATGCGACGCAAGAGTGACGCCATTTCATCTCGCACCGGCTCCTGCAAGCATCGTGAAAAGGTATGAAAAACATCCTTTGTGCTGTATCAAAATAGCCCAGTGTTCTCGTGACTGAACGACTAATCTCTACTCTTACATTTCCTATATTTTGTCGTGATGTTTCATTCGTTCACGACAGTGTTTCTGCCCGTATTCCCGGTTAGCTAGCTGTTGCAGGGCTAGATGGACTGTAAGCTAACATGATTTTTAGAATAGATGCAATATGAATGCTTTGGATTCTTTAGTTATTGATACGAAGCATATCTTGTTGTATCGATATTTCAGATGTAGAGGTTATGCTGGCATGCGGCTCATAAATTAGAGCATAGCAAGTGTAGCTTTTTTTGTCCATTGTCCTCTACTGGTGATGGGAAGCCCGCCTTGTTTCGCGAGTCGATTCTTTCGAACAATTCAGTTTCGCTGACATTCCGATGTGGCATGATTGTACATGCTCTAAAATATTTAGATTTTTTTTTTTTGTAATCCCTGCGTCCCAATGTGCATACAATCCACCCTATCTGCCCTAAACAGTATTGGATATTACCAATATCACATAGAATTTAGGATGGATAGTTTGCACATTGGAACGCAGGCATTCAGTTATTTTTGACTTATCTTGTTACTTTTTGACCCCCAAAAAATCCTCATCGGTTTTCAGCTCAGAATCGGACATGTCCAAAAGATACGATCTGTTCGACGAGTCATTGAATTGTTGATTCGAGAGACTCTCGGACCCTTTGAAATTTCGATTAATTTAAAGGTTCGATTCAAAAGAAGACTTGTTTAAAAATTAGACATTACTGTTGTCCTGTTTTGCGATGAGGATGCACACGTTATAAAGGTGTCCTTAATATATATTTCATATGTTTTATTGTCTGATATAAGCAGAAGGATATTTTGTATATTGTATTATGTCTTCCTTTGTTCTGGCATCATATAATTTTATATAACTTACCTGCCTTTTTAGACATATGCTGCAGTCTCGTAATATGTATATTTTTTCTCGCAACAGGGCCTGAACATTGACTTTACATTACTAAAATGGTAAAAATCTTTGTTGGGAACCTTTCGCCGAATACTACGGCTGAGGAGATCCGCTCCCTCTTCTCTCAGTATGGCAAAATATCTGAGTGTGACATTGTGAAAAACTTTGGTTTTGTGCATATGGATGACAAAGCAGAGGCAGATGAAGCCATTCGAAATCTTCACCATTATGTGTTAAATGGTTTGGCCATGAATGTGGAGATGAGCAAAGGGAAGCCTAAGACCTCTACAAAACTTCACGTCGGAAACATCAGCAGTAGCTGCACCAACCAAGAACTCAGGGCCAAGTTTGAGGAGTATGGACCTGTGGTTGAGTGTGACATAGTGAAAGACTATGCATTTGTTCACATGGAGCGAGTGGAAGACGCTATGGAGGCCATCAGTGGCTTGGACAACACAGCCTTTCAAGGTGAACCAGTATGGTCCTTTTAGCTCAATTTTATCTTGTCATGTTTGTTCCAAAAGTGAGCCTCATTACAGGTTGGTAAGTAGAAAGATTGGTAAGTGATAAGTGGAGGAAAATTGTGCCAAAGAAATGTCCACTGAGCTGATCGATTCTTCACTGAAATTATTTTCATCTTAAAAAGCAAGGGAAATTGTGCAAGTTCTTTTCTCAAAGTGAGATGTTTCATGAGCAGAAATTTGTGTAATGTTAAATATACTCTTGAAGTCAACATGAAACCAAAACTGATCCTATTTGCTTGAACAGAATATGTTATGCACAAAATATTAGCACCATATTAGTTATTAATCTTTTTTTGTGAAAGTCGGCATAAGGTGCTGTGCTGTGTTAAAAATATTAAATTCATTTCTTGGGGGAAAAAAAAGTACAACCTTTATTTGTTACGTAAATGCAACAAATAAATATGCTGTACAAAACACAAATGCTGTTTTATAATGGCATAGTAATTATTGGCAAGTCTATTGGCAACTCTTTGAGATCTTCTGTATTATTAGGATGACTTCATTTTTCTTATTCAATCGACGTACTTATTATATTTATCCATATTTCTTTCAAACTTTGAGATAAAGTTATGATCCTAAATGCACTCATAGCATGCAAAAACATTAGCTGTTAGTATTTTATTAGTGTTTTTAAGAAATTTAGTAGAATGTATAACTGCCTTTTTTATCAATTATCAGCCATAAAATTTTTTTAAATCCTGTTTCGCTCTGAAATGCGTCAGATTGCAGAAGTAAGTGGGTTGCGAACAGTCTTTAACGTTGACCTGGCCGTGTTTTTGTCGATAACTGTGTTGAAACGTAGCGTGAAGTCTAAGTTTATGGCTGCTTTGACCTTCTGAACATTTGATCCGTGTGCATGCTAAAAAGTAAAATAGAAATATCATGGCAAATTCTTTCTTTTCCTTAAGGCAAACTGATGAGCGTGAAGCTTTCGACTAGCCGCCTGCGTACCGCGCCGGGAATGGGAGAGAGAACGGGTTGTTATCGGTGCGGGCAGGAAGGCCACTGGTCCAAAGAATGCCCAATGGACCAGAACGGCTCCTACAGAGAGGGCCCAGGCTCGGCAGGATATGGGCCCCTCAGGTTCGGTGCGGGTGGCGAACGTGGTGGCCGGGGGTTTCATCGCGGCTACAGTGGCGAGCCGGCCTTCGGGGGCAACTTTTCACATGGCTTCTCCAGGGGAGCAGGGTACGGTGTCCCAGGGTATGGAAGGGGCGCGGGTTTTGAGAGCGCAGTGAGTTACGGTATGCCAGCGGGCTACGGCATTGGCGCGGATAATAGCTTGGCCCCCGCGTACGGCAGTGAGGCTGCGTACGGGAGCAGTGGCGTGGCCTACGGCGGGGCGATGCCTGCGTACCCAATACGGCGACCGCCCTATGAGGAAAGAGATCCGTACGGGGTGGTGGACTTCTACGAGAAATATCGGGCACGTCCGTACGGAGCAAGTTATTTCGAAGATAGACGCGCGGTTCCACCTCCTGTCCCTCCTCCCCCATCCTCCTCGGCGGTTGTGAGAGAGCGCCTGTCCTCCTCTAACCATGACCCATATGAGCGCCACCCCCTTCCCCCTCCTCCGGCTCCTACCTCTTCATACTATGTCCGCGAGCGGAGCCCGATCCGGCGAGCTCCCCTAGAGGCGGAGGGATACGCGTACGAACGGTCGCGCCTCTCTCCTGTCTCTTCGCTTCCCAGGAGCTCTGCGTATGACGTACCGCGGGATCCATATGCCGCTACGCGCTATGCTTACTAGCCTAATACCTGTGCGCACTCAGGTGAGATCTTTTTAGGATACAAAAGTTAGAGCTAAGTTTGATCAAACGGAAAGCAGTTTTTAGGGGGATTATTGTTAAAGGGATATTGGTTCCTCTCCAATAACTGAAAATTTTGACATCATTTGCTCAACCTCAACTTCTTTTGTGATCTACAGGTGCAGGTCAAAAAAATTTGAATATCGTGAAAAAGT
>SCHK01105894.1:296-10700 GCA_004124795.1 Poropuntius huangchuchieni
GTACATATACAAAGTGGATTAACATGCAATTTTATATAATAATAATGCATAAACTCTTAGAAACATAAACATGCATACACACACATATATACATACATTTGGGGTAAGTATTTTTTTTTAAAGAAATTTATCTTTGTTTAGCAAGAATGCATTAAATTGACCAAAAGTGACAGTAAAGAAATTATTTTAAGTTGTCCTTTCAAACTTTTTATTCATCAAAAGATTCTGAAAATAAAAATGAGTCAATTAAGCAGCACAACATTGATAAGACGACTACGCATATTAGAATGATTTCTGAAGGATCATGTGGAGTAACGGCTGCTGAAAATTTAATTTTGACATTACAGGAATAAATGATATTTTAATTAATAACATACTAAAAATCAAAAACTTATTTAAAAATTTTAAATAATATTTTACACTAATACTGTTTTTTCTACTGTATTTGAGATCAAATAATCCTACCAACCCCAAACTTTTGAACGCTACTGGAAATATGTCAACACAAACACTCTTCCCAAAACTAAACTACCAGATCTGTATTACCTGCGAGAGTTAGAAGCCAGGAGCACCACAGGACCCCAAGCACAGTCTTCATTTTAAATACAATCTGTATATCCACAGTTTGGCACCAGCCGTCACCACTGGCACCACGTACAAACACACCTTAACAAGCTCTCACATGCACTCAAACTAACTCGCATATCCCACCACTCTCCAACCAACAGCCCAGTGTGATCGTGCCAAACCTTTCCTACCAAACCCTGACATGGTCAACTCATCACTTTTCTCCTCCCTGCAACCTGACTTGTGAAAAGCAGGTCAGTGATTGGTTGGGAGGAAAGAGAATTATGGGAGGGAGAAAGGAATGCGTGGACTCTGTGGCAGCCCTGGCAGGCACCTGTTGATGGTTTGTGTAAGTGTGTGTGTGGATATTTTTGAGAGAGAACAAAGGGAAGAGGTGGGCATGACTGTTCCTTTCCGGAGGGTGAGAAAGGACAGGAGTGAACATACTCACATACACACACAATCACCCTGCTCACATACTTGTGTGGGGACTTCCCTTTCACACTTGTTCTTAATATAACCCAATTATAATTACTAAAGACCAACCTGAAATGCTAAATTTGCCATTATTTGATATGAATTCAAGTGTTGAGGACCTCTTTGCCTTGTGGTATTCATCCGATGCATCTGAATTGGCTTAGTGCCATTCATCTGAGGACATTGTCAGTAACGGTGTCCCATACACACACGCATGCAACAAAGTGGCCAACACGAAGGCATGAAGATTTCACCCTCTCAACATACCCGTCTCTCTGTCTCTGTTCAATTTGTTCTGTCTGCCTTGTGGTAAAGCCATTTGCTATTGCTGCAAGGCGACAGCAGATATACAATCTCTCAAATAATCACACACACTCTTAGCATCTCATAGTCTAGCTCAGAAATGATCAACCGTGACAACTGAATATTACAAACTAAAGAGTAATAGAGTCGGGTTCGGAAGTAAAAACACCATTCATTCTGTCCATATGGAAATCAATTTTTGGCACAAACTTACAAACCTTAAAAAACAGACCAATTGATGGTTTACGCTATTGTTCAAGCCATCACGTTTGCATTATTTCAACTTATGTCTTAAAATGTTGCATTAAACGGGAATTTCTGGTGAAAAACTACATTAAACATGAAGCTGTAAAGAAAATTCCACCAATCAGTGTTGCTTAATATATTTGAATATATTTGGTTAAATACTCAGTCTTTTTGTCCGATTGTCAAATGGAATGGCAAAAAAAAAAATGCTTCAGAAACCAGCGCTGCTTTAAAAACAAAAAAAAACAAAAAGGGGGCAGGCATCGTTATACTCTATAACATGCAATGTTCTTGTCATAAGTAACTGTAGAGAACAGTGCAATATTAGTAATAACGATCATTGCAGTAACTGCTGTTTATTGATTTAAACGTCTGTAAGGCAAAATGCTGACAGTAAGCACAAACACGCTGTAAATAAACTTTAGACAAGCTCAATACAAGCCCCACAAAACTGGTCTTCTCTGGTCAATATCCCACTCAAAACATCCCCAAACACAAAGCTCCACAGAGTTAGTGGGCGGAGTAACTACTGTGCTGAGTTTATTCAGCTTGTTTGTTGTGTAATTTATACACAGTTAGTCTTAAAGTGGGTCGATAAATCTCAAGGTTGTTAGAGATACTTGTAAATCTTTTAAGCCTTATGTAAGTCATTCTGAATCTTCTGAAATCTCTTTTGTGTATGGCACAGTTCACATTAGGCAACTGTCAACAGCAAACTCAAAGTGTTTTTATTTTTAAGGGCAGGGTGGCTTTGACCACTGATCAGACTTCAGGTTGGATAGTTTCTAATTCTATTTTTTTTGTAGAAGTAATAAGCCATGCCTCTGTTGTGAGATAAAGAAGAGATTGCATTTTCAGACAAATATACACAACAAATGAAGGTAAATGTGTTTTCCTGCATTCTCTCTGATAGATTCTATATAGGTAAGAGGACAGTAGTGTGCTGTGAAGATATCTGGAGTAATGAGAGGAAAGTGCAGCAGGTCAGCTGGTCTCTCAAAAGTGACCCCAATATGTATCTGATTTCCAGCTGCTTCTCTCACTCTCCTAACCAACAGGTGCCTTTTCACTGTGTTCACTCAAATTATGCTGATCATATCATTTGTAATTAAAATGTATCAAATAATATATACAAGCATATACTAGTTACACTAGTGATACATTGGGCCACACTGTATCTACTGTACATACACAGATAAGCACACGGTAGAGAATATACAGTATGTAAAAGGTGCAAGAAAAAAGGTTTTGCTCTGACAAAAAAAAAAAAAGCAGATTTTCAGAACACATACTTTGCTCTTTATTCAGCACATAGAAGTTTCTTTAAAAAATATTCACTAGATAATGGCTAGAATAGCCTTCACACATTTAAGAGCACACATAACACTGCTGTTTTAGAACAATTCCTTACACATTATGCATAAATGCAAATATACTAGTGTTCAAAAGTTTGGGTTTTTGAAAGAAGTCAATTACACTCAGCAAGGCTACATTTATTTGCTTAAAAAATGCAGCACAAACAGTAATATTAAGAAGTATCATTATAATTAAAATAATGGTTTTCTATTTTAATTTGTTTTAAAATTTAAGTTATTCCTGTGATGACAAAGCAGAATTTTCAGCAGCGATTACTCCTGTCTTAGTGTAACATGATCCTTCAGGAATTATTCTAATATGCTGATTTGGTGCTCAAGAAACATTCAAAACAGTTGTGCTGCTGTGAAAACCATTATACCTTTTATTCAGGCTTCTTTGGTTACTTAAAAAGAAAAACATCAAACTACTGACCCCAATCTTCTGAATGGTGGAGTTAATTTATAAATCAATAATGCGAATGTGCAAAAACTGGTTTAATTGGCACATTAAATAAAGACAGTATGTGATATATTACAGTAATATTAAGTGATGCGTCCATACACACAACAATCCCGTAGCCAAAAACCATCCCAAGCCCATTTCCATTCCTTATATGGCAAACAGATTTAAAACTCAATCACTAATGAGTAAAACACAGAGTTAATGAGAAAGCCACTGTTGGACTGTTAATGGAAACATTTCCTTCTTTAAAAGAAGAACTGCATAATTTAAAAACGGCAAAAGCAAATTTTCAGCAAATTAAAAATTTATTATAATAACAAATCCCACTGAACTGTTTTTATGCATCTATCCATTGCATTAACAACAGAAATATTGTGTGAATGAATTGCTGTGCTCTTTGTGTTACAGTAAAAGACCATATTTGTGCATTAAATACGCGGCAGTGTCTAACACAGCTAGTGCTAGTGTTTTTGAGGTGAAAAGTTCAGGGCTAGAGAGAACAACCATCAGATTTAGGGAAAGGGGTCAGTAGGTGTGGCATTGAAGCTGGCATCAGCAAAAATGCCCAGTGTCCCAAGGGTGGTAAAAATCACAAAGATCCAGAGGAAGAGTCGATCAACCACCATTGCAACATACTGCCAGTCCTCCTTTAACTGAGGCAGACAGGAAGAGGAAAAGAAAGCAGAGAAAGAAAAAAAGGGAAAATGAAAAGATGAAGGTGATGGCAAACAGTGAAACCTAAGGGAACATCAAGATTTACAGAACTCTGACACACAGACAGAAGCAGGAAAAGTAACCTATAATTCTGGCACAATTGGCTATAGTTATCATTCTAAATCACTTACAGCCTCATAATCTTTCTCTGCCTGCAGCAGCTCTGCGATGTAAGTGATGGCATCCACAGCTGCCTTGAGATCTGGAGGAAGGGTGAGGTAATGACTGGGGCCATCAATGAACTTCCTCAGGTCGGTGCACGGACCATCAGGCTGGTACCTGCACCACAGGGAACAGAGGAGGAATATCACTGTGCATTACAACACCTTTATTAAATTCAGAACATGCTTGGCATTATTTTGTGTGTGCGCTGCCCAGAAACATACTCTATAAAAACATGCAAATGCTCATGAGAATGATTAACCAATGCATTGCAAGCTTAAGTTGCCATTGAATATTCTTACGATGCATACTTTGACTTAAAGGGATAGTTCACCTTCAGTTGCTGGTCCCCATTAACATTCATAGTATGGAAAAAAACACTATTTAAGTCAATGGGGACCAGCAACTGAAGGTGAACAATCCATTTAATGGTAGTGATAGTTACCTTCAAATGTTTGTACAAATAAACCAGAAATGCTCTGTTCCATATGAAACATATTCTCTTCAGAGTCATTAGCAACACCAAGGATTTGATTCACCGGAAATGCATCAACTGTATAAACATAAACCCTGAATGCAATGTAAGTTGCTTTGGATAAAAGCATCGGCCAAATGCAGAAATGTAATATGAAATATGTTATTGTTTGTGGTAAAACTTGTTAATGTCCTCATACTAGTACACTATTTTTTTTGGAAGTTGCATTCTTTCTACTTTGCTATTTGTGAAACTTACCAGCAATGTCTGAGTGAAAACTGTTTCAAAGCAAATTTGACACCATTTTTTAAACAGAGTTTTATCAAAACAGTGGTCAAACATCGAAGCTAGAGTCTTTAATCTTTCTAATGATGCACAGTTTGTTCATTTCAAGCAAGACTGTGATGTTTTAAGATGCTGTGAAAGTGAAACAACAATAATGTTAAGAGGATAAGGATTTTTATGACGGCTAATTAACAATGTGCACAAACAATTTCTTTATGATAAACACTGCAATAATCCATAAAAACACTTTAAGGGTTAACCTCAGTAAATGTCTTGGACTGTATCATAAAGTTATGAACACAGGCTGAAATCTCAAACAGCAAGTCTAAATCCGTGGAGGATCACATTACTTTGTCCTTGAGAAAAGGGTGCAAGCGTTTAAAGCCTTAGAATGCATTGGGCTGTGAGCCCTTCCTGCTGTGCGTGTGCACCCACATAATCCCAAATCAGAAAAAAAGACTCCTCCTGTGTCAAGGTGACCCACGTTAATGTGTACCGCAGATCATATTCACTCAATCACTTATTTTATAATTCACTCTTTCATTTACCAACTCACTCAATCATTCAGTCACCCACTCACAGTAACTCTCTTTCTTTCCTTTCTCTTTTTTCTAAATCCCTGCTTTATGCTGATGGTGTCACCACCCACCCATGAAATCCTTCCAATGTGCTGATGAAATGCTTATCACCGCTGATGTGTTGCATTCCTCTTTTGTGAATCTGTTAGCTAACATCTGTTTCATTATGAATCCCCTCTCTTGCTCTCCCACTGCCCCCTCTCTTTCTCTTCGTCCATTTTCCAGATAAGACACCTCCACTTCCCACCACAAGGGGTCAGTGTGACTCTTCATTCCTCACAGCTCTTGTGTCTAATTGTGTATTCAGGTGCGGGTACAGGAGCTCATTGCAGGTAGTCTGTGGTTCCCCAGTGAGCTTCAGTGACCTGAGTGGAACCCCATTAGACTGAGACATACGTTAATGCCAGGCTGAGAGCACAGCGGATTGGGAGAACAGAGCACAGGCAAGCTTTATCCCAGCTGAGGAGTGTGTGTTAAAACGTGCCTACATCTAGGACTTGAAATAGCACTATCATCATCACAGCAGATGATAGATCAAAACACATTGTTAAAATTCATTTAAGCACTCATTATAAGTTTCTTTTCTACAATTACAGCCATAAGTTACCATCAGATGCATATTCAGAATGGCAAGCTCCAATCTGTTTTACAGGTTTCTGCAAATCAGTGAACAGTATTTTTTCAGTCCTCCAGGGAAAACCATCACAGGCTGCTAAAATGAGAACTTCCAAGGAAGAAATAAACACTGGATTTTACAAAGTTTGCAAGGTTCAAAGATATGCAGAGTTTATGGTATTCAAAGGTTCAGGCAAGTAGGTATATTCTACATAAATTGAATGTTTGTGAAATAATTAAGCAGTTATGGACAAAGTCTACATGTATTTTCCATGAATTGCATTGAACTGATCAAAAGTGACAGTAAATACATTTACAATTGTTAAAATTAATAAAATTATAGAAAACATTACTGGTTTCTATTTCAAATAAATGCTGTTCATTTGAATTTTTTATTCATCAAAGAATCCTGAACTTAACCTGAATTTAAACTGATAATAATAATACATGGTTATTGGGCACTGAATCAGTATATTAGAATGATTTCTGAAGGATCATGTGATGCTAAAGGCTGGAGTAATGATGCTGAAATTTCAAATTTGCCATCACAAGACTGGATTTGTTTTAAATTGTAGTAATAGTTCACAATATTATTGTTTTTTTCAAGCAAACTCTGGTATGTTTTACATATCTTGGGCAGAATAAGTTAGATGGCAATAGTCAAAAGTCTGGCGAGTGGCTGCACAAGACTAGCCGTGTTTTAAATGAATGAAACAAAAGGTCAATGGCATCCTCTGTCGGTCTTGAAGATTTGTTTTTTTTCCCCATCCTTTCGCTTTTTCTTTCCCTCTCCCTCCTCACTCTGTACGTCAGCAGACACAGATGACTAATCAGGAAAGACTAATTTGACTAAAACATGGTGGCAATGGTGCCAAAACACGCTATAAAACCAATTAAAAAGCAAGATACCGCTGCCTCATCGAATTTCTTTCTCATCATCCCTTTCTCTCTCACACTCTCTCCTGTCTCTACATCTCCTCCCGCCTCTCTCGAGCCTGATGCTGGGCAGGTCTAATGTGTCAGAGCCGATTTGTGCTGATCGTTTTTATTTTAGTGATGATTTCTTCTTTTTTTCTCACTCCCCATACATACACACACACACACACATATACCCCAGACACACCCAGATCGCTGAGAGTGAAATTCCCTGGTTGAGGTGATTTAAAGTGTAGAAGAGAGAGAGTAAGGATTAATCAAACCCTAAGGCGTTTAACTGTGCTCACACATATACAGTGGAGTCCACGAGTCTGAGACCAGCAGTGAAAATGCCTCTATTTTGCACTTTTCTAATTAAACAGGCTACAGCTTTTCATTACAAAATATATTATCAGCTAAACAATATTCCAGTTAAAATTTTAATTAAAAAATTAACATGAATTTCAGAATATCTTAGCATTTGGTTTGTCCCCCTTTTGCTTTAAAGCAGCAGAACTTGCATGAACTCCACAATAAACTAATCAAAACAAGACATTTTAGCCTACTCTTTGTATAAAATAGTATGTCACATGATCGACGCCACATAATTAGTTATGTGATTAGCAACCTAGAAACAGTGTGGAATCTAAAAGAGTTCATTTTTACATCCAACCACTCTTTTGTCTCCAAAGTTATCATAATAACATTACCAATTCATTGCTGAATACTACTTACTGTGTACCTGTGCTCAAGTGGCAACACTACTATCTTAAGAAAATCAGTTCTCTTCTCCCTTCTCTTTGAATTGACGCCTTTGACCTATGACCCTAATGATCTGTGACCTTCAGACAACCTCAGGAGCTCACCTGTGGGGTTTGGGAAAGAGGAAGTTGGTGTTATTGGGCTTGCGGATGAAGTACTCATCGGCCACTCTGCTGATGGCTTGGATGTTCTCCTTTTTGGCAGGTTTCTCAAGAAAAAGAGGGGTCTCCTCTTTAGGTCGCAGCATCCCCAGGTATGGAGGCAACATGTGGATGAAGATCTAAAAGAAATTAAAATTTACAATCTTATAAGTTTCTACATTCATATTCATAAACTGTAATAACAGATGTTGATTTACTTAGTGTTGAGAAACTGTGTTTGATTTTTGAACTGTGTACATGTTTGTTATTTGCCCATCCTCTATTCACAGCAAAATAATATTTATGCAGCAAAAAAAATAATTTCTGGTGCACTTTATTAATAGCACTACAGTGCTTCTTAAAACTGAGTGTTGTGGAACAACAGTCGCCTAGAGATGGCTGAGTCCTCGCTTCATCTGCATGACTTCACAAAGGCTCTAAAAGAAAGAGACAGATTGCACTTGGCCAGCAAATAATCTTTCAGCCTTGCATCACACGTCTATTTTCACATGGCCTTGCTGTCATGAGTGAATGTCCTGCAAAACTGTACTGAATGTGAATAAAGAAATGCTGCTTTTTTATTATAATCTTTAGAAATGTTGTCCACTTGTGATTGGGTAGCTTGAAATGGGTGTTAATAGAAGGTATAAATGGTGTGATGAAGAGGCCACGACTCTAATAAGTTTAAATAATGTAGAGCTCACAGTCATTGATAAAGGTTAATAGTCTAACATAATAGGCTGCTTTTTGAAAAGATGCTGTTATTTTGCTGTACGCTCTCTTTGCTAAACTGAATTGTTGTCCATTTTGAACCATTATGTATTTTTGTCATTTTTATCCTTTTTTCATAAGTTTGTAATCGGCAGATGGGGATGTTTTGGAGTGTCCGGGAATAAAAGAAAATGCTAAATGGAAACATTTTCGGCATCTGTCATTTTAACAATGTAGCCGGCAATTTGTTGAAAGCAGCTGACTCCACATAATTTTCACAAAAGGATGAGTATCTCCTTACAAAAGCAGGGTGATTTTGTGTTTTGCTAATGCTAATTTATTCTCAACCAAAAAATTAAAAAAATATTCCATCCCACAATAAAGACTTAGTGTAACTTCATCAAGCATAACTCCAGTTTGTAGAAAGCAACTTTGACTAGTCTTCTGTACTGACCTTGCGCACCCAGAGGGGCATTTGGTGTGTGTTGGGGGAGCGATGGTGAAGGTTGAGCACCACAACGCTGAGGATGACAGAAAAGGTGACCAGGATCATTGTGAACATCAGGTAGTTGACGATAATGGGAACACCCAGAGATGTTTCTGGGACTTTGTTGGCAAGCAGAAGCAGGAAGACAGTTAAAGTCAGCAGTACGTTGATAGAAAGGCCCATCTTCTCCCCTGAAAAGAAAAGAGAGCTTCTCTTGATCTACTCATGCATACACTTACACAGAGTTTTAATGTGTTTTTTTGTGATTAGATTAATTGCACAGTATATAATGGAATTAATAGACCAGACTGTATAAACTGTGGAATTAACTTGTACTAATGATCCCTTCATGATTTGTTACACTTTTAACTGGTAGAAGACTGAAAGACTGTTTAACTGTGCAGGTATAAACTCTATTTATAATGGACAATAATAGGACATTCATTAGTTCAAGGTCAATAAAACCTGAATCTAATAAAAAGGTCATTTGTATTGATGTTCTTTTATTTTCTGTGCATACTGATACGTCTTTAAAGTGGATTTGATTGATTTTACCATTTGTAACAAATCCTTGCATCAGTTTTTACCTGCATCAGGTGGCAAGTAGAAGTTAAAAATGGCAATGATGGTGATGAGGATACAGGGAAGGATGATGTTAACCACGTAATACATGGGCTTCCTCTCGATGATCAGGTAGAAGGTGATGTCCTCATACAGGTCCTCTCGCACATTCTTCCTAGAAACCTTGTGACGAATGTGCCATTCTCCACTCTCTAGGACGAGAGATCAGAAAAACAAAACCTTTTTTGTTTTCATGTATAGTTGGATACGTGGATGAACATTACTATGACATGATACATCATTGTCATTTTGAGTGAATTTAAGCAATCGGTCACACTTTAAATTAGGTGGCCTTAACTACTATGTACTTACATCAAAAAATAAGTACAATGTACTTATTGTGTTCATATTGTATTGCGATATGGGTAAGGTTAGGGACAGGTTTGGTGGTATGGGTAGGTTTAAGGGTGGGTTAAGGTGTAAAGGATGGGTCAACAGTGTAATTATAAATGTAAGTACCGAAAGTAATTAAAGATGTAATTACATACAGGTATTTTTAAAAATATAAGTACAATGTAAAAACATGTA
>SCHK01105957.1:0-13570 GCA_004124795.1 Poropuntius huangchuchieni
TTCACAAGATGTTAATTGATGGACTGGAGTTGTGTGGATTAGTTGTGGATTATCATGATGTTTTTATCATCTGTTTGGACTCTCATTCTGACGGCACCCATTCGCTGCAGAGGATCCATTGGTGAGCAAGTGATGTAATGCTAAATTTCTCTAAATTTGTTCAGATGAAGAAACAAACTCATTTATATCTTTGATGGCCTTAGGGTGAGTACATTTTTAACAAAATTTCATTTTGAACAAACTATTCCTTTAAGGTAAACTTCGAAATTGTATTCATATTCATTTTATGAAAACCTGCAAAACATGCCCATGTGTTCATAATAGCCTATTAAATCTGAGACATTTTATCTTTCTCAAAACAGGACCACTTGTAGAATCTAAACCATTTATTTGATTACAATATTAAATGAGCAAAGGTGCTAAAATGACTTCGTCTGACATTTTTCCACATACATTTGTGTGGTGAATGACATCTTTACCCTATCTGACCGTATATTCATTCTGCATAGAGACACATGCTGGCCAAATGAAAGACATCATTTGCTACAGAGGTATGAGTGAGTCAGGTCCTTAGGGGGAAATGGAACAGACCAACCATGTACTTGGCTTGTACGTGAGCTAATAAAAAATGATGAAAGAATAACTTAATATGGCTGATGGGTTATTTATATCATCTAAGAACATACTGTTCTTAAGATTTACAGTAATACGTCTTTTTACAATTATCACATGACAGGCTAATGTTTTACTTGAACAGCAATTCAACATGCATCTTTTTAATCTGTCATCCATACACATTTTATCTTCTTTTACATTCATATACATACGTGCAAGCATCAGAGCATGCAAGCGTGTAGTAGTCATAGCATTTGACCTTTAGGAAATTTGTGACCCAAGGACATTATTTTCTCTCACAATCAAATGCAAGAAGCTGTAAATAGCTGCATGCCACCTTTTAATGCTTTCTATTACCCTAGTGCCCTCTCAGCTTCTACTTGAGTAAAACAACTCAAAGATGTATTATGACAAAGAAACAGGGAACATAATATGTGATAAATATCATAATACTAGTCATAATCAATCTTCTACAATGTAGGCTACTTGTATGTTCTTCACAGTGACTTCAGGATGCATTTGACTTTTAATCTTATACTTTGCAAGAAATAAATTACAATAAACCAACAGGTTTTGACTTATACCACTTTTTAGAGATCAAAAGATCTGTAGGTTTTACTGTAAGAGAGTTATTTCACCACAGTAATTTTGGTATTTTATAATAATTATTATTATTTATTCAATGTAATATTAAAAAATTCACTTTATTTAACCCTTAGAAACATTAAATAACATGTATGCTGCAATTTCTTGTTTTTGCCATGTCATGCATTCTCCATGTTAAATCATTCTACAGTATAATAGAAAACACTTTTTGGGTTTGCCCCCCATTGGCAGGAACTGGAGATACAGGTATAGGCAATATATTAACATGTTCATCTTCCTCACTTACTACAGTACTAAGGCTGTGACAAAACTATATTTCTAAAACACGTTTACAAGAAAAAAATAAAATAAAAATTCTGAATGACTTATAAAGTTACCCCTGAATCATTTAGAAGGATTTTACACGGTATTCCCTTCGTTATTTAATGCATTTTGAAATCCCGATAAATACTACAAGTCCCACAAAGCGTATTTGGTGGCCTCTGATTGGACGCGATTGTAGCCAATCAAAGCGCTCAGCAGTACTGATGCGATAAGAGCATCTTCCATCATGGCGGTGGTATTCAAGGGATTCCCGTTCAACCTGCCGTTTGCATCCATATTGTTGATTCTGCTGCTATGTCTTCAGTCTGGAGGAGGCCAGAAGAAAAAAGAGGTACTGATGCATTAATGAAGCTGCCTTTCGCAGCACCCAGTGATGTTGATTTCTGGCAAAAATCTTAAAATGTTCGCGTCCAACTCGAGCATCTGTATTATCAACCGGCGCAGCTAAATGATGTTGACATATAAATGACCCAAAGACGGCTATTTTTAAAGCTGCACGGCAAAAACAAGACGCTGTTCTGATATAAACATGCTTTTTGCATTAATGTTCTCGCAGAATGCCTCTTGCGTTTTATCCTCGCGCGTGTCCGTTCCATTTTGATTGTGAACGCAGCCGAGTGCGCGTGTCCGTGACGCTGTACGCGTGCCCCTGTAATGATAAACTATTCTGTGGAAGTAAATAATAATAATTGAACGTTAAACAAAAGGAGCTGTTATAATGGTTGATAGTTGAAAACGTGGCGCTGTTTATTTCTGGATTCATCTAAATAAATTGCGTTACCTTGTTTATTAATTGAATTATTATTACTATTATTATTATTTAATTAAGTCATTTAAATGCTTGACTGAACAGTAAGGGTCTTTTATAACATTTCATCGTTAATTCAGATACTTAATTTACTTACATTTTAAGTTGCACAGCTTTCTATATTTTTCTATTTTCTATTTTTCTATTTAGCCTATATCTTTACTTTTATATTTCTGAACATGTTTTTGAAGTATCAGGTTGATACTTGAATCATTGGTGTTAATAATACTTGCATGTAATATAGGTGAATTAAAAGAACATTACTTTTTACTTTTTTATTGAGTTCTGAATTGCCTTCATAATTTACTGCAGTGTTTCTGAATGTCAGGTGAACTGCTAGACAGAGTCTAGACAGTCTCTAGATAGTCTCTCTTTGTCTCTTCCTTTCTTACTCTCTCTCTCTCTCTCTCTCTCTCTTTCTCTCTCGAGAAAATATGATGTGTATTTGACCTTTTCCTCTCCCCTGCAGCAGAGGAGCAGGGAAATGATCATATTGAGCACAAATCAGGCAAAGTGGTGAAGCAGCAACTTTCTGCTTCCCCCTCCTGCATTTTTAAACTGATTTCTTCATATTTCCTCTTCCTCTTTTGTCTTTTCCTCCCTCTTTCTCTTGCCCCGGTGCTCTGCAGGTGCTGAGAAGGGCAGTATTTTGACTCCCTGTCGTTAGGGTTTAATATATCTTTTAAGGTTTACTCTGTCCTCTACAAGCGAGGGAGGAATATTGGAGAGTGGGTAGGGGGTGTTGTTTTTTTGTTTCTCCAAGCCCAGCTACTCGTTCATCATCACAGCCAAATTTTGTGTGTCTCGTATCTTGGCTTGACTAATGTGAAAATGTGGGAAAGGAAGGAGTAAGCAGTTTTGAGCTGCTTGAGTTGCAGAGTCTTTGTTTGCCTTTGTTTCCCCTTTGAGTTGGCCTGAGGTGGACTCTTCTTTATAGCGTTTAAAGAGCACTTGCCAATTTATTTCTTCTCATTTTGTCCTTTACTTGTTTACACTCGGGGTCAGGTATGAGGTTTCTCTTAAGGTAGTGTTTTCTGGTTTTATTCCCAAAATTCCTTTCCAGATTTATTTTCAGGTTTAATGGGTATATAAATTATGTCAACATAATAACATTTTAAGATGTTATAGGATTTGCCATGGCGAAATAGCAAAAGTGTGAGTATACTGTGCTAATTTAATTTCATAAAATTGTGTAGGATTATTTATATGTATAATTTTAATATTATTTTACATTCTTGTTTAACCTAAAATGCTTAATAGCGTACTGCTAGATGTAATTTTTTTTTTTTTTTTTTTTTTTTTTTTTACAAAAGTAGCTACTGCTGTTTAACATATTATTTAAATCAAACTTTATTTACTTTTGTCAATTAATTCATTAGTTGTCATTTTTTTTTGTTTATTAGTTATGTACTTTTTACTTTATTTTATACATTTACTTTATTTCTGTAAATAACACATATATTTACTTTGATCAATTTATTTGAATCAAATTTATTTAAATAAAATGTTATTTATAATTTATTTAGATATTCACTGCTTTTCTCTAAACTTTTCCATGTACCCCCATCCACTCCCTTGTGGACCCTGGCAGTACCTGGACCCCTTGATCTAGATGTCATCTTCAGTTAACCAGTAGTTCAATGTAATATTTTGTTCATCCTAATGTTGAACAAAGTAGTGTTTTAAATTTAAGATATGCAAGTTTTCTTTTTGGAGAAGATTTTCAATATGAAATCAATATAACTCAAAATAGGCTTCTCGTTTGAATACATAACTGTGTCCAACACTTGTTTGGTTTGCTTACTTTAGCAGCTGCTCTTAAATCTAAATCCCGTAGGCTATGTTGAATCACTCCCAAAGAATGAGTCAAATGATTATTTCTGTTATTTTTGTCTGGATGTCATGCTCTGTTCGGTTTTAATGGATAAGAGGTGGTTTTGCTTATGGATGATATATTTTAGTTTTTTTTCAGCTTCTGTAGCTATGGGCACAGATTTGGGTATGGACAATATAGGTTCATGTCACTACCAGTGTTGCCAAGAGACCTTTAATTCATAACAATATTTCTAGCCATCACAGTTGTGAATAAATGTAATATAGGGAGTATTGAATGCTGTTATGTTTTCAGGTTAGGCTATAATTTAGGTTGAATGAATTTATTACATTTATTGTAAATATACACTTCCATTCAAAGGTTTATGGTAAAGGCTGCATTTATTTCATGATAAATACAGTAAACACTATAATATTAAAGAAATGACAATTTACAATATTTTTTTTCTGATTTAATATATTTTTTACTTTTATATTATATGTAGTCATTCCTGTGATGGCAAAGCTGAATTCTCTATTTCAGTCTTCACTGTCAAATTATTACTCATAAATCATTCTAATATGCTGAAGAAACATTTCTTGTTATCATCAATGAACAATTAATGTTGAAAACATTCTAAAGATATTTTGTAGTACCTTTTAGTTCTTAGAATTATTTGATGTATAGAAAGTTTAAAATATTGAAATATAAATATTTGAAATGTCTTTTTCCATCACTTTTGATTAATTGAGTGTGTCCTTGGTAAATAAAAGTATTAATTTGTTTATTAAAGACTAAACACATTTTTAAACGGTAATGTATGTTTTATTTATATGCTGGCTAGTATATTTATGCATAAACAATCTTATTAATAGTAATTTAATAATTAGTTTTTATTAAGTTAATTATATAAAAAATTCATAAATAAGATTTAGATGCAAAACCGTTTCTAGTTGCTTACTAGCTTGTGTATTGTTATGATAACAGTAACAGTTATTTTTATGGTGAGTGTATTTGCTATAATAAAAAATTTGTTTGCTGCAAGGAAGTCGGGCAGTGTTATGATTCACATTTAAACAGATGACTAACTATGTTTGATACATTTGAAATCCATAAACAAAGTAAATTGTGTGAGGGGTAGAAAAAAAAGCTCTGGTCTCGGCTAGTTTGGATTTAGTCACTGATGTATTGTACAGCCCTAGTAATGCTACTGTTTCACCGTAGGACTCGCAGGATCTTGCTGTCTCTATGCCTCATGTCTCTGGTACAGTAGAACATTTCTTGTAATATCTGCTGCAGGAAACGTGTCCGGGCCCATGATAGCTCCATCCTGACTGTAGCAGCTGGAGCTGAATAGCAGTGTGATCCCTTCTCCCTTCAGCTCTCAAACTGCGGCTCGACTCATTACTGCTCCGACTGGCACTGGGGCAAAAAGCTTGAAAGAGTTTATGTTCTGAAACAACTGAAATGTTTGAAGTCTTGAAGCCTCCCTCTCATTGGGGTGAACAGTGCGAGGAGGGCCACCCTGCTGAGTGTTTGATGAAGGCAGTTTAATTCTAAAAGCTCAGAGGCATAATGATGCATACGTGTAGTCATCCATAGATAGGAAAAGCGCGTCATGCTGCTCTGCCTCTCTTATTCTTTCCCCTATCCTCTGTTTCTCTCTCTTCTCGTTCTCACTAACGTTTTATTCCCTCACTCCATCGTGATGGACTGCTCTCACGCAGCATTGATCGCTCGGATTGGGAACACGATTTCAGTGTGCCAACCTGCCTATATACATTTCCATAATGAGTCTCAAGACTCAGCAAGATTCTAATTCTAAATACATCACGGCTCACTGCAAATTAATCTCCTCGAGATGATGATGTCTCTAGAGCATCAGGAGGTAGTTTTACATTTTTATTTTTTTATTTTTAATTTGCGACCACTGTTATTGGTAGAGACACTAGAGGCAAAGGAGAGGAAATGATTGGCAGAATTGGAATGGAAGAAAAGATTGAGTCAGACTCACATTGCCAGCATGAGCACTGTGGCACGACTAGGGTCATACGATTTCCACGAAAAAATAAAAACACTTACAGGATCATGAAACCAGCCATAAAAATGTCATTTACAGTATAATGCAGAATGTCACAGAATTTCATCAAATTTTGGATGAATGAATCAAGTGTTCATTTGAATTACTGAAAAAATAAAACTTTTCAGTGTCCTGTTAATGTAAAAATTGTAGTAAATTATTAAATTGTTAAAGTTTTATTAATCCAATTACATATACATGTTTTTTTTTTTAATTTTTGTCAAAATGTCAATGGCAAAACCTAACACAAACCCTGCTTTTATTTTTTTATTTTTTAGTAGTATACTTTTATTCTTCGTTAGGTTTAGCATATAAAGAAATGAATAGTAAAACATAAATGCATAGAATTATGATGTGACATCCACACCAATAGGTGTCAGTGTAATTCCAACATGATTGCCATTATTTGTTAGTGTAACAGAAAAAAATAGTGCAGAAATTCCAGCTAGTTTGAAAAATAGCAGATGGGTAATTTTCCAGGCTTTTTGTGAAAACAGTCACTATTTTTGCAAATATGTTTGTTCTGCAGACAAAATATGTATTTCGTGCAGACTTTCTGTAATAGCTCTACTTAACAGAAATAGAAGACGGAGTAAAAGCACAAAAGAGCATGATCCCGTTGCACATGTGCACAGCTGTCGTTCCCATGCCTGACTAGAGCGACAGCGAGCCGTGTTTAAGGCCCAGTGTAGTGGATTTGCGAAATGATTTGTATTGTGCTTGAGAAGCATTACCAAAATGATTCTCCATGCCATCCAGATAGACGCAGTGCCCCAGCCGCTGGGAGGCTGTGATATATCAACATTAGACCCAGAGCCATTCCACATGCATAAAAAAAAAAATCATTCTGAATATTGAACAACTCATGGTTAGCCTAGCAATGAAAAAACCCCACACTCTTCTCCAACGGGGCATGCTTGTGTGGTCCGTTCTTTCACTTTGCGTTTTAAAATGCAAAATAGGGCTTTAAAAGATAAATAAACAAAAAAAAGAGCCATGAATATTTAGCAGCCCGCAGGCACCCTCCGGTCTCCACTCATGTCAGATCTAGGTCTGCAGGTGTAATTCCATTTCCCTTGTACATTTTATTTAATATTCAAGAGATTTGTAGGCCATTTGTAACAACTGCATTGATATTCTTACTTTCTCGCCATGGGAAACAGAAAAAAAAAAAGTGTTAGAGGACAAGTGTTTTCTGTGCACTGCATTGTTTAAATTATAGAAGTATGCAGTATATTGGAAACACTGTTATAATATTTTCTTAAAATTAAAAGTGGGTAGCTGTTGCCTAAACTTTACCAAAAAAATGCATTTACAATGTTTCTGACATTATGGGATGTCGTTTAGGCCACTAGGGCTGCACAATATTGAAATAAAAATCGATATTACAGTATGGCTTAGGATGATTGTCAAATCGTGCAGGCTGCAATTTAAATAAATATATATGATTCAGAGTGAAGTGCATCATTTACACACGTCTAGTTCATGAGTCTGAGAGCGGTTTGGTTTATTTACTGTGAATCAAGCCGTTCTGAGATCTGTGAGCTGCATGCATGCGAGTGAACATACAGTACCTTCTTTCTCAAACCAGGAAGCACTTATTTTGCTAGCAACCCATCAATATAAAAAGCTTGATGGTTGTCACAGTGAGGTCGGGGAGCAAGGACGAGGACGTGGAATCACGGGAATCACAATCTTTAATGTTCTTCAGGGAATCAGGAAACACGTTGACGTTTAACAGCGGACGTGATACACCAGGAAACATAGGTTTAAATACACAGAGATGACGAGGGAGAACTCAAAACACCTGGGAGACATGACTGGGAAATAATCAAACTAATCACGGGGGAGACGGAGACAAGGTAACGAGTGGGCGGGGAAACACAAACAGACAATTCCCTGACAATGGTAAACTGTTTAAAGTAAATTAAGATGCAAATAGTAATAATATTGTAATTTTACAGTAACCATATTAATTTTATTACTGTTTTTGGTAACACTTTATTTTAAGGTGTCCTTGTTACACAAATTACATGTACTTACTATTATAATAAAAATAAATTGTGCATAATTACATGACAGTAACCCTAAGCCAACCCTAATTCTAACCCTAACCATATCATAGTAAGTACCTATATTTAATTAATATTACTCAGTACTTAAATGTATAATAACACGGTAACCCTGTTTTTTTATTATTATTTTGCAGCACAGTGGAATTTTTACAATAATTATTGTTTAATAATCACAATAAAATCATAATTATTATTATTTTATACTTATTATATTGGGCAACGACAACTTTTTTATTTATTTTTTTTATTTTTATTATTATTATTATTTTATTTTTCTTTACTAATTAGAAAAAAAAAGTTTTTATAATCAATTTTTCTAATCATCCTAGAATGATTGATTCTTTCCGAGTAAAGCTATTTATGTCATCTGGTAAAAAAATCAGGGTTTTTTTCATATTGCAATATGTAATCGCTATGCCATTTTTTCTTGTCCAGTATTGTGCAGCCATACTGTGTACATTATTTATTATTTATACTGTGTACATTATAACATTTAACTAACATTAAAGTCCCAGGAAACATATATATGTTTAAAGGAATAGTTCTCCCAAAATCATAATTCTATCATCATTCACTCAGCCTCATGTTATTCTAAAACTGCATGACTTAATTTCTTTTGTGGAACACAAAAGGTGATTTAATTAAATACTTAAATTTGGGCCTGTTCGTCACACATTGACTGTAATATAGTGCACATGTTGTAAGCACAACTTTTGTTACTTTTACATTATTTTTAGTCCTTTTTGGAGGTTAAAGACTTCAGTTTCCATTAATTGTAAGTGTATAGAAAAGAGCAATCAATACATTATTCAAAAAAAAAAAAAAAAATTGTTCCATAGAAGACAGAAAGCTATGTAAATGTAATGTTTTTTTGTTTTGTTTTTTTTAATATATATTGCATTCTACCAAAATAAGTTCTGATCAAAATATGTGACACAAGTTCATTTTATTTATGAATTTGAATGTGATTCACTATTAGCAGCCCTGCTGAATGAATGATAATAGCCTGTGTGGCAGAGCTGTCCGTTTGATGGATGCTTTGTGTTCCCGAGACGTCGCCCTGCCCACTTTCTGACATTTTGGTCAGAAATTGGGCATAATCAGAGGGCAGTTATTTTTGAAGCCAGGGGAAGCGGAGAGTACGTGAGATTGACCACTAGTAGGGAGTCAGACGTGCTCTATTTAACATCAGTCCTGAAACATCTTTGAATAGAATAATTTGTGTCAGCCTTTTTTTTTTTTTCAAAACTGCGAGCTTTTTCTGTGTTCCGTGGAACACAAAAGCACATTATGAAAAACATTTAAAAGAACTCCAAAACACTCGCGCTGTAACCGTTGTGATGGTTTTACTTTATTTTCCCTAGGCTTTTTGTTAGACCGTAAACTCCGCACCAGTTTATTTCCCACAGGTACTTTCATTTTCTGACTTTCCCCATGTGTTTTTTCATCCTAAGCTCTCGGGGTTACGCGAGAGCTCTGTTAACCTGCGTGTCACGCTGTGTGCTCTGACCCAATGTCTCTCGTTCAAACTCCTGGTGTTCACTGAGCCCAAAAGAACTCGACGGCTCAGACCACTGACTTCCAAACACAAAGACATCAGTAGAAAAATCGCCAGCTGCAAACGTCATGTTGTTTTTCTTTGAAATATGGTAGAAGGCAACAACTTCCAATTCATTTTCCCTTCCTCTTTCATTCCTCCCAGTACCCTCCATCTGTCCACCCTGTAGCTTGTGACATCTTCGATTGTCCTTTATCAGTGCTGTCATAGCAGTCGTCATCACAGCGTGGCAGTGGATGATCCGGCGGAGATGCTTTAGGCAGGAGACCGGCGTGGACGAGTCAGCCTGTCGAACCGGATAACGCATTCCGCCTTATCAGCACTGTGCCAGCCTTCCACAGCAAAGCCTAAACATGCATTAAAGAGTGTATCAGAGAGAGTCGTTCATTAGGGAGAGTAGCGACGGGGGAGGAAGGAAAACAAGAATCTCTCCAACGCATCTCTCCACCTGTCTTTCTCTTCTTCGTTCTTGTCAATGTTTTGGCCTTCGTCTCCCCGTCTCTTTTTTTTGGCAGATAAGGATTGTTGTTTCTAATTGTTGTGTTTTATTAGTATTCTCAGTGTGTTTTAGTGAAGGCGCCAAAGGGTGCTTTTGTCGTGATGTGACGTGTGTGGTTGCTTTGTTGGATTTAAGGGCAAATGCTTCACCATGTTACACAGAGCAGGGAGCTAGAGCGAAATTGCTGTCAGCAGCTTGGAAATAAAAAAGTTTGGCTACCAAACTTGAAAAGTTAACAAACTAAGATGCAATCTTTTTTTTCCAGTGGTGGAGCTGAATGTGAGTCTGAACTGTACGTGCTGTAAATGAATAGACAGTGTATTACAAAATAATGAAAAGGAGACAGGACTTGAGTGTTCCTTATGAAAAACAAACATATAACATGACAAGTGAAGTCTGATTAATGAACTAATGGTTCATATAAATTGATTCTTTTTAGCAAATCAAAAATAGCTAGTGTTTTCTGTTTCATAAGGCTCTTTTGTTAGAGGTTATTTTAATGAATTGCTCAAAAAAAGACAAGTTACCACATTGAATTAGTCTGATGAATTTGTCTTCTGCTGTCTGTCTTAAATAAGGTTTTGTTAAACCTAAATCAGCATCATTACATAGCGGACCCTTCTAAGCCATTCCAGAGAAATATTGGCACAGATTTTTGTCGATGGTTCCGGCAATCAACCATCGGTGCTGATTAATCGGCAAAACCAATCAATCGATTTTATGCTCTAATTGGAACGATGCTTTACATTTCCATTCTCTGGTGTATTAACATCTTTTCTGAGCCGATAACATTAAACCTATGAAAATGAGAGCATCCAATTGGAAGTTAGAATCCATCATGGCAGCCCTTATTGGTTACTCAGGAAAAAGATGGATACTACCATTCAAGTAAGATATTTTTTTAAGAAGAAAATAACATTTTATATCTTTGTTTCAACATTTATAATAATAAGAAGAAATATTTTTGAGCACCAAATTGACATATTAGAATGATTTCTAGTAATGGCTGCTAAAAATATATTGCATCACAGGAATAAATTAACAATTAAGGAGCAGTAAATATCATCTAATTAAATATCTTAATGAGCTCTTTCTACTGGCAAAAGTACTGTCATCCATGAGTGTACAAATTTTTATTATAAACAATTGAAATCAGTACACAAAGTCAGATCAAACTATGGTAAAATCTTTGTTTTGGCTCTCCTGTAAAAAAAAAAAGTTAAATAGTTTTCTTTTTTTTTTCTATTTTCTTTACCAGTACGTTATGTGCTGGGTTTTAGCTGTTAAACCCTTTTGGAAAAGTTGCGTCTTTAAATTCATCCCCTCTAAAGCACCGCCGCAAGACCCATACACATGCTGATGGACGTCTTTGTCTGGTGAATTTGTTCTTATATTGAACTTCCTTATTATTCTCTTCCTGGGGATTGTTTGTGAAATGTCTTTTTCATTAAGTTGAGGTGGTGTAAGCACTTGGTGCCTATCAAAGACTTAATCCCATCTCGAGATCTAATATCGCTTCACTCGTGGCCATCGCCATTCATTTCCCAGTCAGCATCTAATTGACAGGAAAATTAGATCCACGTTTCTCTCTCACTCTGAAAATGGAGAATGGAAAAAGAACAGCATTTAAGAAAAAGAGAATAATACGCCAAAACCCCAAATTGAGCTGCTTTGTCTTCTAATACACTCAGGCTTGAGCCAAATCCTAGAGTAAATTATCCTCAATAATTAGTAATGATAATCCTGAGGAAAGCCTGAGGAAAGTCTTTTGTTGTTGTGGAGAACAGCCTGTTATTATTGCCACATTCTGCTCCACTTTTCAACTTATAATGGTTGTCAGAAGACGACTCAAAGGCTACATTCATGTAGTCATTATCTGGGAATTTACTAACAGGTTAGACTCTAAAATTATCCTGTGTTTAAAAAAAAAAAAGAGACCTTAGCTGTTTGAATAATGCCTGTACAGACAGATAAGCCCTCAACCTATTCCTCTCAAGCCAGAAACATACTTTGTTACATACGAGCACATATTTTATATGTTTGTTACTATTCCAGAAGGCGACAGAGCTACTTACATTAAGTCACATCAATAATGTCACTTTTACTCTTTCATAATAAATTTGTTAACAAACAGACATATTCTCCTCCGGTGTTGATGTAGTCAAAGTCTCTGAAAAGACCAAGCTAAGCATGTTCAATCAAGACCATCCACAACTGTTCTCTATACGTTAAATATCTAAAGTAAAGTTTTTTTTTAAGCTTATGGTTGCATACAAAAATGCTGAATATACCCATTAGTTTTGAATGCGTAAACACAGGCCGTTCACAATTGGTTTGTGGATGGATCGGCAGACTAGCTGCTGTCTGACATCTCACTCCCATCAAACAGACTTGCTGTATCAGCAAACCCCACCTGCTTCCCATGGATAGCTGTGTGTCCCCTGCCAGCTTTGTTTATTAAACTAAAGTGCCGTTTGATTTTGTTATAAACACAGCATAATAAAAAGAACCATGTGTCTTTATTATATTATTCTTCCTGCAGAAACATTGCCTGATTTTGCTCTTAGAGAACGTATTCAAATAGTAGCCATATGGTTAAAGATATGGACTGGTTACCTACAGGTTGCAGGTTCAAACCCCACAGAGATTTATTTATAGAGGTTTGTCTGAGCATGTTTTTGACATTGTTTAGAAACGAAAAAATCATGGAAGTTTTAGTTGAAGTTAATTTTGTCAGTTGAAAGTCGTTATTGAGTTATTGAAATTAGGGATGCACCGAAATGAAAATTCTTGGCCAAAGCCGAACAAAATGAAACACTGGGCCGAAGGCCGTATACCGAACACGTTTTTTTGTGCTTTTTCCCCAAGTAGGCCTATTATACCTTTTTTTTTTCTTTTTTTTTTCTTCACCGTTGCGTAAATTAAATAGCCAAAATATGTTTTTTACTGTTTTGTACTGCTTTTAAAAAAAAAAAAAATTATTACAAAACACTGAACATTTTTAACATTCTAGCAGACATTAAACCAACAAAGCACAATTTAACTTAAAATTAATATGTTAGTAAAATAATATTTTTTAGCCATTTTTAAGACCCCCTTCATGAGTCAGGCATGTGCTTTTTACTGTACAAATAAATGCAGAAGCAAAAGAGACGTCTTTTAAAACATTAGAATATATTACAGATCCCAGTT
>SCHK01105961.1:6216-17543 GCA_004124795.1 Poropuntius huangchuchieni
TTTCTTTCTTTTGTATTGTTCTCTGTTCCATTTCCCATTATAGATTACCCTCCTTTTCTATTCTTCCTTCATATTCTTTTTTTTTTTATTTTTTTTTTTACTTTTATTATTTTTTAGTGTATTATTATAATAATTTTTATTATTATTTATTATTATTATTATTATTATTATTATTTCTTTATTCTTTTATTTTTCCTTTTCTTTCCCTTTTCCTATTCTTTATCCTTTTTTCCAGTCTTTTTTCAATGTTTTGTTTTACTACTAATTTTTTATTCAGTTGCCCATTTTATTTACCCATTTCTTTATTTTGTATTTTCTATTCATTTTTCCATTTATTTTTGTCACATCTTTTTAATTCCTTTTCCTATTCTTTTTTTATTCCTTTTTCTTTTTCTATTTTTTATTTATGCTTTTTATTTAATTTTCTTATTCATTTTCATTTTCTTTCCTGTTTCCTATTCTTTTTTTCTTCATATTTTGCTATTCCTTTTCTGGTTCCCTTTCCTTTTTCTATTGATTTTCATTAATTTTTTTACTTATTCCAATCTCTTGCTTTATTTTTCTTCCAATTTAAAAGCCACTTAAATTGGACACAAAAAAGCTAACTTTGTTCCCCTTTCCTCCTCCGCAGGAAATGACATCAGTGTTTAAAAAAGTGCTGGATTTGACCTACCCTGTCACTTCAATGTTTTCCGGTGCTTCATTTAACTCTAGCATTAATGCAGTCTTCAAGGACAAACAGATAGAGGTAGCAAAATGGCTCTTTTTGGCTCAAACAAATCCTACACTGAATCACAATTTGCCAAATTCAGCAGCTTAAATGTGTTTGGCTTGTTTACAGGATCTCTGGATCCCATATTTCAACATCACCACGGACATCACTGCCTCCACAATGAGAGTGCACACTGATGGTCGGTACTGTCACATACTCCACCTCCATTTACGAGCCTCTGCTTAACCAGGATAAATGTCTGACGTTTTCTATCCCTCCATCTCAGGCTCCCTGTGGAGGTATGTGCGTTCCAGCATGTCTCTTTCTGGTTACCTGCCACCTCTGTGTGATCCAAAAGATGGACACCTGCTCATGGACGGAGGCTACATCAACAACCTGCCAGGTGTGTAGTAGGACATTAGCTCCCCGCAGTAAAACCTCTTTAGCGCCTGACAATCAAATCCCAATATACCATGACAAACACACTATTTTGAAGATGCAAATGTGCTAAAATAATGTAGCCAGTTAACTATTGGCATAAAGTCTGGACCAAGATTATTTGGCTCATTCTGGCCAAGGACCGCCCACTTGGACAGAGAAGATCTGTCTGGGGGAGGGTTCTAAAATAGTCGAAACTCCAATAATAAACATTTTGTGAAACTTTGAGCCATTTTTGTGTGCAATTTGCATCTGACATTAAGTGAATAGACTGTGGGCGGGCTTGAGTGTGCCGTCTATTGCTCAGTCTACTGAGTTTATCAAATCTGAAGAATTGGGCAATTTTGGTCATTTTGCAATAATGGAGGTTCATTGTTGCTGATGGTGTTGTCTTCTCTTCCTGTTTCAGCGGATGTGGCACGCTCCATGGGTGCCAAAGTGGTTATTGCTATCGATGTAGGCAGCCAAGATGAAACCAACCTTACCAACTACGGGGACGCCCTTTCTGGCTGGTGGCTGCTATGGAAACGGCTCAACCCACTGGCTGAGAAAGTCAAGGTGATGGAGACATTAGTCAAATGTAATGTTTACTTATTTAGTTGTGTTTCACCATTATTATTGCTTGTACTTGTATCAAAGGTGCGGCCACATTTGCTGTGCATCATACATCACTAAACTATTAACAATAGACAATAGACCTTTTTTTGCCTACCAAATTTTGCTTATATGACCGCACCTTAAGTGTCAACTTTTAGTGATTATTAACTAGCAATAACACAAAACATTCGTGGCAACCACTTTTGCATGCTCAGACAAAAATGAAAATTCTGTCATCATTTACTCACCCTCATGTATTTCCAAACCTGTATGAATTTCTTTGTTCTGCCGAACACAAAGGAAGATATTTTGAAGAATGTTTGGAACCAGGCTGTTTTGTGTTGCCATTGACTTCCATAGTAGGAAAAAAAATACTATGGAAGTCAATGGCAACACGAAACACCCATTGCCTTCCATAGTATTTTTTTTTCCTGCTATGGAAGTCAATGGCTGTTTATGTTACCATTGACTTCCATAGTATCTTCCTTTGTGTTCGGCAGAACAAAGAAATTCATACAGGTTTGGAACTACATGAAGGTGAGTAAATGATGACAGAATTTTCATTTATGGGTGAACTATCCATTTAAATTTTCTTCCAAAAATGCTTTTATATTTCATTTACGTTTTTTAAAAGTTGTTGTGACTGTTTTAGGTGTTGAACATGACTGAGATCCAAGCACGGCTGGCTTATGTGTGTTCAGTGAGACAGCTTGAATCTGTTAAGAATAGCGACTACTGTGAATACATCCGTCCTCCCATCGACAGATACCGCACACTTGAGTTTGGCAAGTTCGATGAGATCAGCGTGAGTTTTATCTCCTTTGCTTTTTTTGTTTGTTTGTTTTACCTTCCACACTCTATATATTCAGTCTTTGTTCTCTGCTTATATTGTTTTTGGTTGGCCCCATGTGTTTGTGTGCGCATATAGGAAGTGGGCTACCAGCATGGGAAGACAGTGTTTGATGTGTGGTGCAGGAGTGGCGTGGTGGAGAAGATGATGAAGGACAGACATCAAGAGGAATTCCACAAAACGCAGAGCAACAATGTGAGCCTGGATCACCCGAAAGAGAGACCATTGAATTGTAATATGTGTTGAAACAGTTCCTCACTTCAGTTTATTGTTTTCTGCAGTTGGTGACTTGTCCAAATGCTTCCTTCACTGATCTGGCTGAGATCGTCTCACGGATTGAGCCAGTCAAACCAGCTCTTGTGGATGGTAAATCAATGTTAAACCTTATAAGTTTACCTTTTAAAAGCACATTTGGCAGTTGTTCTCTGGGTTTTTTGGCGTGAATTCCCAGCATATTGATCTGTTTTTGGCTTCTGCTTAGTTGGATGTCGTTCAGTGTTGTGTGATTTGTGTACTAACATCATTAGTCTAATGGGTTGGAAATATCTCCATCTTTCCCACAGATGAATCGGACTATCACACAGACTACGAAGAGGAGATGGCAGAGAGCGCTCTGTCAGACATTGAGCTTTACAACCATTACAGTGAGCACACAGAGGAGGAGCTAACCGCAGACACTGTAAGTCTCACATACACATGCAGACTTACAGGGACATCATATCAACCATGTCTTGCACCAAAACGGTCCTAATTTAAGTTAACATTATCATTTTTCACCCTTGCACTCTGATTCCAGTAAATTGTGCAGCTATGGTTTACCATTATTTGACTTATATAATCATACTTTTTTATGAATTTATTTCTTTTAGATCCACTTTTGATGTTAGTGATGGTTTCCTAAATCAAAGTCATTTATTTAGAAAAACTTCCACCTTCACTCTGAAGTTACATTAGAAATGCTACTGTATCTTTAAGACGTCTGTATGTGAACAGACATTGAAATGTAAACATGGTGAAATTATGTTAATGTATGCATCGCAGTGACAATTTCTAAATTACCATTTCTGGGGGTCAGTAAGATTTTTATTTTAATTTGATTTTACTTTTATTCAGTGAGGACACTTTAAATTGAGCAAAAGTGACATTTATAATGTTAACAGAAGATTTCTGTTGCAAATCATTTTTTCTATTCATCAAAGAAATGTTTCTCGAGCACCAAATCAGCATATTGGAATGATTTCTGATGGATCATGTGACTCTGAAGACTAATAATGCCTAATGTCACAGGAATAAATGACGTAAAATATATTAATAGTGAAAAAAGTTCTTTTAAATTGTAATAATATTTCACTATTACTGTATTTTGATTAAAATGGTGAAAATAACATACTTCTTTTAAAAACAATGAATTGTACTGACCTTAAATTTTTGAAAGTTAATGTCTACATCAAATGAGAAAAAGCAAAGTCCTATAAAATCTTAAAACTAAACTGATTGACTGATGCTTGTGCACAGGATGAAGAATTCGAGAGGTCTCGCAGGCAGCGTGTACGTACTGACGTGGAAAACCTAGGGCCCGTGTCCTCCAAAACATCACAAACCTACAGTCCCAATAGTCCTCCAACACTCCACAACCGAAAAGCACAAGGATTGAAACCCCCTCATCCCGACCACTGACCCAGATATCAGCATGGCAGTGAACAAACACTGACACTCCTGTGATTTTGGGGTTTGGCTTTCTGTACACATTCCAGTCACACCAAGTACATCCAGGCCTTGAGGAGCAGGAATCAAGTATTTTGTGTATTTACACAAGCCTTTTTCCCCTCTCATACAAAAATCCAAAGAAAACATCTATTGCACTGGAAGTTTAAGATGGACATGCTGGGTAACATGGCATGGGGTTGAAATAACACTTGGCCTTGCATCTGAGCAGTAACTCAAGACGATCCCAGAGTGTCTGTGAAGTTTCATGCTGACTTTGAACTCTTTTGATTGCCAGTCGTTACCTTTACTCTGTCTTGAATTACCAGTTAGTCAATAGAGGAGGAAATTCACCGACTAAGACATTGTCTTTACAAACAGTTAGATCGGATTGCATGTTCAGTTGATTTTTTTTCTTCTGTCAATGAAAGTTTCAGAAAAGAGCGAAATAATGATTTAGAGTTAAAAAAAAAAAAGAAAGTGATATTGAATGTAGAGTTGTCTATTTATAAGCTCAGATGACTGATGTTGACTTTTTGTTTCATTTAAACCCTGAAAGACCGTCGATTTGTCCCGCAGCTTGGGTGTTTCGGGCAGGTCAGTGACTCCTAGCTCATGATCTATGGACAGTTGAGTTGATCGAGTGACCAGCGTCGTATGTCATACCGAATGTGTCTGACGAGTTAATCATACCTCTAGCTGCATGTGATGAAACGCTACAACTCAAAAAGCAAGCCTATCAATGCAATATTTTATATCATTTTTGTTTTTGTTGCCGTATGATACCTGTAGTGCCTTTTAACCTTAATACTAGCCATACAAGACAATGGGAGTTTGATAATGGCCCAAAAATATATTAACAGTCTAACCACAGTGCCAGTATTGATTGATATGTATGAGTGAGGTATCGTTTGAGTTTTGATTATGCCGCTATGACTGACATGAATTTTGTGAATTTTTTTTTTTTTTCGTCTGGAACAATTGTAATGCTGTGTGCCAATAGTGTCGCTTAAATCAGTTGTAACAAAAGTAAGCACTTATTTTGTTAGCATTGGTTGTTCAGGATAAATTTGTTCCCAAAGAAACCACTATATGGGCATCTGAAAAACCAAATGAGAATATGCAATTGTTTTCAAATAATGGGAGAATTTAGTGTCATACGTCTTAAAATGCTGATGCCTAATAAACTGCATTTTGCTTTTGTCTTTTGAGTTGTAGTGTTCAAAGACTGCTGAAGCTTTTGAAATATTTGTTTATTTGCATATTTGTTGCATAATGCAGGACGGCTCACGTTTACTCTGTCTGCTGTACGCTGCACTCCAGGAGTCGTGTGTGCCTGGCGGTAATTATGAGGATGAATTATGGGATTCGGCTGTAAGTCTATGGTTTTTCTGCCTAATGGAGACGCTGCCGTATTCAATCATTGCTCGATGCCAACTCTGAGCAAAACAGCCTCAGCAGGCCGCTGCACGTGAGATTTAATGCACTCAGACATGTAATGAAGACAAAACACTTCCAAGTGAGTTTTGAGAAGTGAGAACTAGGAGATGTTCACACATGATGAGCGAACGTCTTGTGCATGCCTGCACTAGGTTTAGGGTCAGTCAAGTGTTTTTCTAGTTTAAGGATGTTGGAGAACCTGTTTATATGAATTTGTAGTATATACAGCTGTTTTATGTGAAAGCACTTTTTTATGTTGCCGTAATTTTGTAATATGCTGCTACATTTTTTTGATCAACTAAGGGAAGGTTCCAATATATGAAGAGTTCATTTGCAATAACAGATAACAAAATCATGTTTTTTCATTGTGTTCAATTAATCTAAATCAAACTGTAGTTGGGTCATTTTGATCAGGTTAAAAAAATAAGTAACACAACAAACACATGATAATAAAAAAACATGATCTTTTGTACACTTTACCACAGTACGAAAGATTAAATAAATGCTGATCTTTTGAACTTTCTGTTAAAGAATCCTGAAAAAAAATATGTATCAGTTTCCACAAAAAAATAAAAATAATAAAAAACTGAAGTATCATGTGAGTGGAGAAAATTCAGCTTTACCACAGGAATAAATGACATTTTAGAATATAAATTAGTCGTTTAAGTTGTAATATTTCACAATATTGTGTTTTTTGCTGGGTTTTTTTTTTATTTTTTTTAAATCAAATAAATGCTACCTTGATGAGTTTAAGATGATGATTGGATGAGCTTTAAATAGATTAATTAGACCTTAAAGTGATGTTTTATTGCCTTGCATCCCCTTCTTTTCTTTCTTCCTGTTTTCTAGCTCAAAATCACCTGCGTCTCCTGCAACTTCACCTTGTCGTTGTCATGGAGAAATGCTTTCTAGAATCGCAGTGTGTTGTTTAAAGATGGTATGATTCATTTAGTCTTTTTTCAGAAAACATGTATCTTTGTCACCCGTGGTCCACTTATCACCAGGTGTGCTGTAGACAAATGGGATATTATAATGGACGTCCTGTGTTTTCCAGAACAGCATGAAAATAATGAATTGATTAATGAATGAGTCAAACACCCAATGCAGATTTTTTGGTGAATCAGCTTAGCTATTTCTAGTTTTACATGTGAATGCATGCTAAATTGTTCATCTGTTCTCTGCCATATTTTATGTCTTGTTTAATATACGATAAACCCTCTAAATTTTCCTCAAATGCTCATTTTTTAGGTTGCACTAAACTTGCAACTTTAGATCACTTAGTGACTACAGGGCCCTTTAAAAATCCAAGAGGCTGTGTGTCTGTTGCCCTGGCTGGGCAGATATTGTGAGCTTGCAGAAGTGCTAATAAGATAATGAGAGATGGCACAGTTTGGGTGAAAGGCGAGGAATGTGTCTGGATGTAGAAGAGAGAAGCCATTAAAGCTGGTCTTTATTTAAACTGTCAAAACTCTGGGAAAGTTCAGTGCACCGCCAATGACAGTGTGATATGCATTTTAAAGTGTATGAATCAGGAAAAAAGGTTATTTATATTCACCTTTTTGTATTATTCTTTTATACTGCTTACAATGCAAGCTTTTTTCTGCTCTCTTTTATATTCTCTGCAATTTACTGCAATTAATTCATCCTGAACCACTTAATGTATAGAATGTAATGTGTAGTATATAACACTTTTTTTTCCCGGCATATATTTGCATACTTGTTTTGCATTTTTAATGTTTTATTTTATTTTATTTTTTAACAGAATTTTATTTTTTTTGCATTGGAAATACTGGTGTTTCAGGAAATGCANCCCCCGGCATATATTTGCATACTTGTTTTGCATTTTTTATGTTTTATTTTATTTTATTTTTTAACGGTATTAAATTTTTTTTGCATTGGAAATACTGGTGTTTCAGGAAATGCAGATCTAGCTCTCACTGTTATATTATGAAATAATACATATCATTATTGTTAATGTATTATTTTATTATATATATTATTAATTACCTCTAAAATGTTATTGACCCATCTAGATCGATCAGATTCTGATTCACTCTGTTTGTCGTCCATATATGACGCTGCAGAAATGACTCTGCAAAACCGCAGTCCTGGTCACTTCCTGTATCTTCCACTAGGTGGCGTCGTGGTCTTCAACGCCGTGACTTCCTCGTGTGGTGATTAGGAGCAGGTAAAGACGGTTATTTACTCTGTTGTTTAGCTCCTGTCAGAATGACGGACGAGGGGCCGCCGTGACCTTTCTGCTCTGCTGAAGCAGACTTATATTTTGCCAGCCTTGTTAATTCATTGTCTTGTTCTCCCCCAAGAATAGACACAAACGTCACCACTAATTAACGAGTTTGTGAGGAGAAATATGGGTCATAGTCTCTGAGAAAGTGAGCGGTTAAAGGAATACTCTCCTAAAAATGAAAATTCTGTCATTGTTTATTTACCATCAGATTTTCCAAACCTGTTTGACTTTTTGTTCTGTGGAAAACAAAAGGTGAATCCAGGCCACTCTATTGAATATAATGAAAGTGAATGAAGTCTGAATGAAGTTCTCAAATGACAAAAGCACCATAAAAGATATTTTTGTTTGAGGAACAGACTGATATTTAACCCTTTAGGTATTTTGAAGGGTACAACTGATGGACACTTTGAGCAGATTCGTTGCATGCCTCCATAAGGCCACGGGAAGATGACGCAGAAGGTCGCTTCAAGAAACAGTTGTTTGGTCCCCTACACCCTTCAAAGCTCTCACTCCGGAGGGTAAACCCTTTGAAGAGATTAGGGCATAGGGCTGAGCTCTTCTGCATGGAAAATCAGTCTGAATGATTCAATCACAAGTCTGACCTTGTTTTGAGTTGATTCGGTCAAAACAGTTAAAGCCTTGACTACCTTCAATGAATAAAAATGTGAATTTCAGTCTGTCACATGGCTTCAGAAAACATAAAAACTACTTTATTGATATTTTTGGGGTTCTTTTGTGTCTTATCGGAGCTTGACAGGCCCAGTCTTTATTTGCATACTGTGTACTGAAAAGAGTGGCCTGGAAATTCTTCAGAAATTCACCTTTGTGTTCTACAGATAAAAGAAAATCCGGAATAACATGAGGGTGAGTGAATACTGACAGATTTTCATTGAAGCATGTGTGTGAATCATCATATTGGTTGATCTAAGTGGGAGTTTCAACAGGTTTGGCTGGATCGAGAGAGCGTTTGGCATAGATTAAAGCAGAGAATGTATGAAACGGAGAACAATGCTGCAATTTTTGGCACTTTCGGGAAAAAAAAATGATTGCACACAAGTGGACAGATGTAAAACTTTGCAGTACATTTAACTGTAATTTCCTTTCTGCCACTCTGGCGTAGCGTTACTGTGCTCTCTCTCTCTCACTCTCGTTCTCACACTCCTATTCATCTACTGTCTTTAAAAAGCAATTTGGGTTACAACAGGTAAATGGGTCACTGCGCTGCAGAAGTCGGATCTCCCTCCTGCTCTGACGCACATGTACACTCGCACTCCTACGCTATGATCAGCAGACCACATGGGAGCACAAACTCTCTTAGAAACAACAAAACCCTCTGGCGTCTGATGACTTTGAGTAGGCTGTGTGAAAAGAGCACATGCAATAGCTGGCCATGGTTTCTGAGTGGGGACCTGATTTTTCTGTGTTAACTAATGACCTCTTATTTCCCCAGATAATGAGTCTCCACTGTGTGTGCTGAGCTCACTGCACAGCCCATTTAGGCAAAACTATTTAGTTTGGTTTTATGCATTTGTTTTAATACAAACAAGCCATTGTGCTTCATTAGATTTCCTAGGCCCTCTTTCAAAGTTAATCTGTCCCTGTTCGCCATTTGACAATTTTATCTGGGAAATGCACTGCAAAACGTGGTCTCATAGGATGGTCTGCTTTGTAGATATTTAGTCCACGATGTCTGTTATATATGCTCACCAAGGCTGTATTTATTTGATCAAGAAGTGTCACACGATTCTTCAGAAGTCTTTCTAAAATGCTGATATGCTGCTCAAGAAACATTTCCTATTATTATCAGCGTTGAAAACAGCTGTGCTGCTTAATATTTTTGTGTAAAAAGTGATACTTCAGGATTCCTTGCTCAATAGAAAACATTTTTAATTACATTCTATGTCTTTACTGTCCCTTTTAAACAATTTTCTGCATCCTTGCTGAATAAAAGTATTCATTTCTTACTGAATTGATTTTTTTTTTTTTTAAGAAAAGAAGTATTATAAATGCTTAACATATACAATCTTCACTTTTTTTTTTTTAAAGGTTTTGGTCTTGCTAATTGAGTTCCATGGTACATGCATTACTGTAAATGTGATTTTTGTTTGTTTTTACCAACTGTGGATGAATCAAACCTTTTATATATGGCAATCGACAGTATCTGTCACACAACCTGCCACCTTGATGAATTTAGGAGCACAGAGAGGAACATTAACCATTCTTAAATGATGAACCATAGGACCGAAGATCTACTGGTGTTAGTTTAGCCCCCAAGCACACTCATTGAGAACTAAATTAAGAAAAATTGGAAAATAATTTCCGCAGGCTAAAAGAGCAATTTAGGTGAAAATGTGCTGTAATTTTTCTTTTCCCCCATGGCTTCAGGATTATCAAGGAACTCATTTAATTTTGGAGCCAGTGCATCATTAGATGTTTTCATTTAAAGCTTTGACATGACTGGAAATGTTCAAATCAGTTTTCCTCGGTGTCAGTGTTCTTGCTGCAATTTCAAAGTCATTTCTTTTTTTGTTTGTTTGTTTTAGGTCTAACTTGAAGCAATTCAAAGTTTGGTAATGAGATGTGTGACTTTATGTGTATGCAGGTTTTTGCTCAGTAGCCCTTGTTTCCTCTCATGTCTTTAAGTTTTATTCTGAATCTGATAAATATTCATAAACAAGATGTCCCAGTGTTTGTTTACATTTGCATGCATGTGCCCGAATGTGTTTAAACCTTGACTCGTAACCTCTATCAGAAGTGAACAGACTAGGGAATAAAAATAGCCTTGACCTGAATCCTTTCCTCTTTTCACATCCAATTCTCTCAGCAACAGCCTATCGCTCAGATCTTTGTGTCAACATCTGCTGGATCAATGGATGCTGCTCAGTACTAAGAGACACGTTTGTCAAATCTGATATAGTTCTGTCATATTAAAACAACTGTTTGTCTGAGCATCCCGACCAGGGACATTGACAACCTGTGGTATGAGGATAAATTGCTTTGTTTAAGGTGAATTGTTTTGTAGAAACACTTAGTTGTCATGTATGATAAATCGCTTGTTGTATTCCTCAGTTGTAGATTGTTTTGGATATGTAAATATATGAATTTGAGGCGGGGCTATTGATTCAGGCAGCCAATAGAACACAGAGAAGATTTTGATGTGAGAGGATAACAGCAGATTATAACAGATAACAACACTTTTTAACCTGAGGAAGCATTATTATGGATTATGGATTCACATTTTGGCCAGAAGTGAGGGTTTGAAGTTAATTAAAAATGCCTTGATGATGGACTTGTTTATTTTAAACATGCTTTACATTTCATTATTGTGATGTTTTATC
>SCHK01105970.1:0-18016 GCA_004124795.1 Poropuntius huangchuchieni
TTCAGTCTTCAGTGTCACATGATCCTTCTGAAATCATTCTAGAAATATAAGAAATATTTCTATTTGAACTATTTGATAAATAGGAAGTAAAAAAGCATTTTCTGAATTTTAAAACATTACAAATACATTTACTGACACATTTGATCAATTTAATGTATCCTTGCTGAATAAAAATATAAAAAAAGGAACCCAGACTTTTTAAGTGTAATATATAAAAGTAGGGCTGTCAAAGGTAATGCGTTAACACATGCGATTACTGAAATATTAAGACTTTGTAAGATGCAATTTTAATAATTATCAAAGGTCAGGAAGTGAAATATAAACAATGAGTGGAACCCTACAAACAAAAACTGATAAATAAATATTTTAATAATTTGACAGCAACTAATCATAATATAGATTATTCATGAAACGTTCTACGATAAAAGTTTGTCAGAAAATCACGCATTTCATTCCAGTTTCACCTCAATCTACCTTTGCTTTGTAAAGGTTTAGTAGTTCAACTATAAAGCTATAAGTGAATGATTGTGTTTCCTTTTCCACCATAGATCAGTACAATCCCTTTATTGATTCAAGTTCATCTGTATCAACCAATTACAAACGCACTGTGCGGATAGAGCACTTAATCTCAGGTACCATGATGCAAACCATCCCACCTATGTTTCCTCTCTGTCTGGAAACATAGGAGCACTGAAGCAGTGTACAGGGACTAACCTGTGATGATCCCTGCTGGATGCTGTTTGCCTTCTGCACATGGCTGTCTTAATATTGCTGTTTAAATACGCTCTTTACTAATCCACTCTGAATCTCAGATGTCTTTATGTCTGTAACGCTTGCCGTGTTGTTTCTCCTTCTCCCCGCCTGCTTGTCAGACTCGTTTGGTCAGCCGTCTATGGTCCAGCATCTCCCAAACCCCTCTCCCTTCCAGTCTGAGCCCTCCACTGTAGCAGGCCTATTCAGAGGTAGGGAGCCTGTGGCTGGAGGTTGCCTTGTGTCCCCTTTGTGATATATGTTTCCTTTTGTCTCTAATGCGGTCTGATCTAACATAATATAACACCATTCCAAAATAGGTTTCTTAAAGGGATAGTTCACCCAAAAATGACAATACTCTCATCATATACTCACCCTCATTGTGTTTTATGGTGCTTTTTGGAGTTCAACAGCCAGAATACTCATTCATTTGCTTTATACTCTTTATGTTCATAAGAAGTTTAAAATGACACAAGGGTGAGTAAATGAATGACAGTTTTTGCATTTTGGTAAACTATCCCTTGTAGTTTTTCCAGAATGTCTTGTGCATGACTTTAATTTACCCTCCACTAACTTTGACGTGACCATGGACTTATAGTCCACTTATTTATTGGCAGCACTTGAACTTAAATTTGGCATTGTTTCAACTTGTGTGTTCTTCAGACGGTCTCCTAGTCTATATTGTGAATTCTGTAAGAAGGTTTAAACGGCTTTTTGTACCTTTTGAAGGATACGGAGCTCCACAAATCCCTCCTCCACAGAGCTCAGGGGAGCTGCGTGTTGATTTTGAGTCTGTTTTCGGTACTAAAGCTGCCTCGTCTAATAGCCTGGATACAGATGGTAAGGCATTTTAGGTAAAATCAAATGAAAACACATCAGCATGTAATCAGAAGTTTCTGAACTGACAGCATTAAGTGATTTTAAACTTGGCTTTTATGTCTATATTTGTTTCATTATGGTTATGTGAAGTACTCTGAATCACCGCTGTGTATCAAATATGCTATATTAATATACACACCTGTGTTATTTGTGAATGTCACAGCAGGGATTTTGAAACCTACTGTGGCCGGTTCAAATCAGTCCTCCAATCAGCTCCCGGAGAAACTGGTGTCAGACGACCTGGATTCATCCTTGGCCAACCTTGTTGGAAGTAAGTGTAAATTATTCAGAAGTCGCATGATTTGTGTTTGTCAGAATATGATGCTAAAAGGAAGATATTATATTGTTAGAGGCCATTTAACAAAGAATCAAGTAGATGCTGCAAAAAATGCGTGTCTAGTGCATCTAGTGCATGTTTACATAGAGACACATTGGAAAAGCAACATGTTTTCTTTTGAACTGCTCCTAATTTTTAAATTTTGTTAAAAAATTTCAATGTACCTTCATAAAATATCTATTTTCTCACTTTATAGATCTGGGCATTGGAAACGGTACCACTAAAAAGTAAGAATTTTATGTACATATGTATGTACATTTTTCATATTCTGATTTGGTGTTAATATTAGTCAACTGTTTTCGCAGTGATATCCACTGGAACCAACCAGGAGAGAAAAAATTAACTGGTGGAATGAACTGGCAACCCAAAACTGCTCCATCTACTACATGGAACCCTGTCTCTATGGTACAGCTGTACTATATTGATAAAATTGCTCTGTTACAAAACCCAGTGAGCTGTGTACATAAGCAGCTACTGTCTAGAGAAGCATCCTTACCTCTTAAGGCAGGAATACATGACAATTTTTACATGATAATTTTTACAGGAATACATGATCATTTTTTAGTTCTGAACAGATTTTAAAACACTTGGCATCACACACTTGCCGACCTTGTAAATGGTTACAGAGAAAACCTGTACATCATTCACTAAATGAGTGCCTCATTGCTAGGAGACAAGTGACAAATGCAAACAATGTATTCTGAAATCAACTCAAACTATCGACATGTTTGAAATCCACTGAAATTCAGTCTGAAGAGTCTGTGCCCATCATAAACTATGTGATTTTTTGCAAAATTGTGAACAAAATCTGCAGAATGGCTCTGACTTTTGATAATTAGTGTTGACTCCCCTCGACTGCAAATCTGGGCATAAAATTAAGGTTGAACCACTGATGTCACGTGGACTTTTAATGATGTCCTTACTAACTTTCTGGCCCTAACTTTGAACGTGGTATTTACGTTGCTGTCTATGGAGGCTGAGAAAGCTCTCGGATTTCATCAAAAATATTGATTTGTGTTCCGAAGCTGACCAAAGTTCTTAGGGATTTAGAACAACATGCGGGTTAATAATTAATGACAGAATTTTCATTTTTGAGTAAACTATCCCTTTAAGTGATCAATTTAGAATACTCTATACAGGCAGCATACACAAAAACGCTCTACACGGGTGACTCAACTGAACAATTGATTTCAGTAGCATTTGAAATTAGCATGATGCTAAGCTAACAGTTCAATACTTAAATATACACGCAAACATTAAAACATTGGTTAAAGTAATACATTTGCATTAAATTAAACTATTTTAAATCAATCCTTCTCAGTATTGGAAAGAAATTAAATCATAACTGACATTTTTTTCTGCCATTCTTGGCTGCCGTTTATTAACTGAGCTCACTGAAGTGCATTCTGGGATTTTGCTAAAACAAGGTGTTTTAAGGTTTTTGGAACAGAGCAAATATAATGAAATGAATCACATATGAACTTAGTGTTCTTATTAGTCTTTCTTTGTTTTCTAGCCACCATCTATCATGGCTTTCCCTGCTACAACACCTACAGGAATGATGGGATATGGCATGGTTAGTATTTCTGTGATTTTTGTATTTTCTCTTTTAGTTATTTTTATTTCGATTTTTTTTTTTTTTAGTACATCAGGTTAATCTAAATGAAAATGAGAAATGTTGCTTTAACAACAAGCTGCAGTGTGTTTTTGTTTTTATTTTAGATAATGTTGATTTTATTTAGTTTTTTATGGTTTCAGTTAACTTTGATAACCCTGCTGTGAAGCCAGCTGCCTGAATTGAGGTTGTTGAAATTGTAAGCTGAATGATTGTTCATGGTTGTGATTTTTGTAGCCTCCACAGTTGCCCTCTATGAGCATGATGACCCAGCCCACAATGATGTACACACAGCCGGTCATGAGGCCATCCAATCCGTTCGGATCAGTGTCCAGCGCACAGGTACAGCCCCTTCAATCTCTCTAACCTTTCATGTACGTTACGTTGTACTTGTGATGAATGTAGCTTTCTATTAACACTCTTCATAATCATGGTCCATTGAGTTCTGATGGGCCATGAAGACAGAGAACTCCCTCCCAAACTGCAGATCATTCTCCTCCTCCACATGTGCTTCTCCCTGTCACTCCTTTCCTTTCTCTCTCTGTGTTGTTCTCTCTGCATTAGCCCTCCGCTGCCTCTAGCCCTTCCAGTCAGAGTCCTCTCAGAGCCCCAGGACAAGACCCCTTTGCACAGCTCTCTCTCAAGGATTTCTTGTAGAGCTTCGTCTTTTGTCTAGGTACCGCATGTGTTTGTGCTCACCGATGGTCTTTGCATGCACTCATGGTCAGTTTCATCTCGTACCTCTTGTTAGATGAAGATTGTACAAATAGACAGCATATATATATATATATATATATATATATATATATATATATATATATATATATATATATATATGTACACTTCATTTTTCAAATGTTGAAATTATTTAATTAACATAAAATTGATCATTTACTTTCTTAAAACATATTCCTGAGTGTACATTATTTTAAACATATTTCATGCTACTGTTAATTAATGAATTAAAAATAATAATAATAACAACAACAACAACAACAACTGTGGGAAAATGACTGAGTTTACCTTTAAAAATGTGATAATTATGCCTGAATATATATATTTTAAAAAGTTGTTGATATTTCTATAGGGAATATAATTTTTTTTCTAATTAAACAGATATTTTAAGACATGTCATCACTTTTTAGAAGTATTTTAAATCTTACAATTATTTTATAAAAATAAAACTGACACTATTCCTTCATTCATTTTAAGTATATATTAAACATTTAATCCTATTTTTCAATAATTATATGTAAAATAACTGTAACAATAAATTACTGAGTTCACCTTTAAAACTGTGATATTCATGCCTGAATATATATTTGAAAAAGTTATGAAGATTTTTCCCTAGCGAAACAGAAATTTTAAGATATTTAATTACTTTTTAGAAGTATTTTAAATATACAATTATTTTATAAAAATAAAACTGACAGTATTCTTTCTTATGTTTAATTTCAAGTATATATTAAACATTTAATTCTATTTTTCAATGATTTAATTATATGTAAAATAACTGTAACAATAAATTACTGCGTTCACCTTTAAAACTGATATTCAGGCCTGATAATATATTTTAAAAAGTCATGTGGATTTCTATATGGAATCAATTTTTTTCTAGTTATGCACAGATATTTCAAGATATTTCATCACTTTTTCATTTTCTGTGAGCACAGTCTGTATAAAATGATTTTAGTTATCCGGTAACCCCAAACTGGAAAAGTCATGAAGTAGAAGCTCTGCAACTTTCTGTAACACCTCCAAAACGTTTCTCCTTTTCGGTTGACAACAAACCCTCTTATTTTTTAACCCCTCTCCTCCAACCTGTAATACAGAGACTCTTCACAATCCAGTCAGTTCCCAGTCCCGGTTTCATTCATAAATATGTCACGTTATGCAAGCGACGTGGGTCGCGAACGCTGCTTCTTATATACTTAACACACTGTTGTTCAAAGCATCTTTTTAATCATACATTTAATTGTCTTTTTTTCCAGATGCAGTTTATGTAACACAAAATGAAGTTGCTCCCTGATGTCAAACCATTAAGCTCTGTCCTCTGTGCCGGGATGCTCTTCAGAGGACCGATCCCACGACATACTCGACGTCAAAGATGTAAACCAAGTGTGTTGAAAGACTGGGAGCATACTGCAATCATTTCGTAATTTGTTTAAGATGTCAAGTGATGCTGCTGTTCAACCCATAAAGGGATTCCTCATACATTTTATAATCTGTTAAGGTAGGTAAGGGCATTGAGAGACTTGGATATTTTGTGTTCTGAGAAGCTATAGTTTGATTTTCCTGCTAGGTTGTTTTTTTTTTTCCTTCGACCGGGAGCTTCTGATGAGAGGTCTTGTGGCGAATGTCGACCTAAATCGGAGTATAACTCAGCATCTGATATAGTACGTGTTATGAAATAGTAACAGTAACTTTGTTTTACACTTTATCTTTTAGTTTCGACTTTAATTGTATTCACCGGTAGACCTTTCTTGCGTGTCGTTTGTATTTATTTATAATTAATGCCTAAAAAATAAAACAGGAGAGTTTACGAAGTACATCGGGGGAAAATATAAATAATAATTCAACATTATTCATGGGTGTTGGATTGTATAATGAAGGTTTAGACTTTTAAAATAGATATTATGTGAAAAATACACCTGTAAGCTAAATGATAGAGCACTAACTATTCTCTAAGTTTTATGTCTAGAACAACTTCCCGTAGATGAAATGTTTGCAGCCCAAGGCTATTGGGAGGGTAATCATTAGTGAATGGTTTGTTATACTGTTTAGTCGATACTGTGCTTAGGGGTTTTGCAATGAGATATTTGTTGGAGTAGAAAAGCACTTCCTCCGTGACTGTGAGGTGTTGCACTTGGGAAGGGAGGTGTTCTGCATTATGCATGGCATGCCATCATTTTCACATGGACCGTAAAGATCTGGCTGCCCCTGATCTGAATGTTAAGAGTTGCCCTCATGTTTCAGACTTCTCGTCAAGTTAAAAGTACTCTAAAAGTCCAGGAATACTGAACGGGAGCTGGACGCTCCTCTAGCTATTGGTCACGGACAGGGTTATTGATATCACTGTAAATTTGTAGTGTAAAATATGAGAAACGCTGACTGGGAGACGGTTCGAGCACTGTTGATCGGTGCTTTTATGTATATATACATATAATCATGTAGGCAGTTTGTCCAGGGGTTGGCTAAGGATGGTTTGAAATATGAAAGCAATTCAATCAAATCGGAACTGACCTAAGTTTTACTGAATAATTTCTGTGTTTGTCCTCACGGATCATTTTTTTTTTTTTTGTTTATGTATTTAAAAGATGTAAGAACATTAGTGAACTCTTTCTTTTTCAAATAAAGTGCAGCTTCCACAAATCTTGTGTATGTGTGGTTTATGGTCGTGCATTAGTTTTTTCAGCTTGACATGATGGTTAATCATGTACTAGTCTTTATGACTTACAAATACACCTAAACATAGTTTATCTACCAATAGGAACCTGTAAATTATCATTTGTATTCCATTAATCTAAAAACCCACGAGCCACCACTGAATCTAATTGCTACAGTTCATTTAAAAGTCATAGATTCAATACTCTGAAGCTTAACAGAGGTGTAAACATGTTTGATAGATTTGTACTCACTTGCCTCTTTACACTGTGAAATCTACCCGTTTCAAAACCTCCTACTTGTTAAACATAAACCAGGTTAAACCTGTTCTAATATAAACTTGTTAAGGGTATCAAAAAGACTACATTTTTATATTTATTTTCCTTGAACGTACCAGGAAATAAATATATACACACGTCTGTTTTGAACAAACTGATTTGGTAAATGATTCAATGATTCACTCATAAGCACAGTAATTTGTCGCCACCTACTGGTGTATTTAACCTACAGAAACACTGAAAAGTCCCCATCCTTGACGCACAGACTGTCTGGAACAAAAACAGACAAGATAAGTGATGAAATCAAAAGTCCCAGTGCTGTTGTGTATCAGTAATCAAATTAGGACCTAAACGAACTGTTGTATAACAGCAGTACAGAAAAAAACGGAAGACTTTTGAAATAATGTTTGCACAGACCCTGGCTGACTCTGAATTACTAATCACAAATAACGTATTAATATCATTATGCAGATAAGTTTTACATAAGGTGGTTATAGCCTCATTCAGCGGGTTTGTAAATTATGAGAACAGACTTAGATGGCCTAAGTAGACTATTCATTACAATTCTTGAACATAAATGTAAAAACCAAATACAAAAGTAAAAAGACAGACCATGTGAAATATAAACTATTTCAATGTTTGCGCATAGAGTCTTAGTTAAACTGTCCATTTACATTCTTTAGAAAAGATCTTTAATGCGTTAACGTCACGCGAGGTGCTCGCGTGAAATACGCACCCAGTATACTTCCGATTGGAGCGTTCTATCTTGGCGCGTCGCCTTGACCGCTCAAAATCAGTCTTTGATTGGTCGACCGTAAGCCGACGTCAAGACTCCGTCCAACCCTGAGAGACGCGTCGCTCATACAGTGAAGATGTTCTGTACTGCGCGTCAGAGAAGCGCTCCAGAGGTTCTGCCACGGAAACAAGGTGAGCTGAAACCTTTCATATCGACATGTACCTGTCGTTATGTTTCTGAAACTTGTTTTGCCACTACAGAATATATACACGAGCTTCTAAAGTAATGACATACTTGCAAATATATTCTTCAAGGTTGTAACTGTGTTCGGTCTCGAGTAAACTACATGAAAAGTAAAGTGTTGCGATCGATATACTGACATAAATCATATAAAGCTGTATTTACGCTGTATTTTAAAAAAAGGGGTTACTAATCTCCGGTTGGTTTTGAGTATCGAAATGATTGTAATGTGAAGAAAAAGTAGTTGTGACAGGTTCGTTGCTCGTGAGTTCGTGTATGATGAATGCAATGCATTTATGCAGAAATAGGCTATAAATGCAATACGGAGGAATAATGAATTTAAGAGAAAACAGAATAGAAAAGAGCACATGAATTCTCAGACAGAGAGGAAAACACCACATTATCCTATTTTTAAAATTCAATTACACGATTAAAGCTCTAAGGTGCCTCAATTATTTTACATATCTAGAAAATAAACTTTAATTTGTTACTTTTCCTGTTTATTAAAAAGTGCAATTTAAAGTTGATATGTAAATAAAGTTGATATGTAAATATAGTGCATTTCATAAAATGCTGTTTGTTTACTAAGAACTTATTCAATTGAATCCAGCCTAATGAAATTAGCAAAGAAGAGCCTCATTTGATAAGTCAAAAGACCTTTGGACAAGAAACAGGATTCAGGATGCGACATTACAGCATCAAATAATGCAGATCAATCAGCATGTTAAATCCATTACTCATGTGCTCTTGATATATGGTTTGTTTTGTTTAATCACACCAAACACATTCATAATTTCAGATTTGAGTCAGATTCTCTTAAGAGAATATGCACAGTATTTCCATTCCATATTAAGCTCCTCACTAATGTAAAGCATTAACATTTCAATGCTATTTTATTGTTCGCTTGTTGTTTGTATAATGTTATGTATTAGGCTGCTTTTGTCATTTCTTTGAGGTATGTTTTGATCCAGGTGTAGCCCAGAGTAAACAGTGTTTCAGTGAGCTGTTTTCAAATATTTGCACAGTTAACACGACGCGCTGGTGTCTTAAGCATTACATATGATCATGTAAGGAATTTTAACAAATTAATTCAAGCGTGTTCTTATTTTTCTGTGCATAGAAATAAACCAATTATTTTAATGGAACATACCAAAGCCATTATCTGACATGACTTTTAAATGGGATCAGCATTATGCAATTTATGTTCAATGGAAAAAGTTCATCATTCATTTTAAATGTACTCGATCTAAAGGTCTGCCCCTTCTCATGGTCAACTGACAGTGCCGTCACATGTTTTGTCTAATCTCAGCGTTCTCTAAACAGACTCTCACTCAGCTTCATTGTGAACTTACTTAGAATCACATTTCATTCCAAATTACACCAAATTCAGCATACAAATTGGGTTAAATCTGACTTTTCCATTAAATAAATGACTGAATAATACTCTAATTATTAGCTATATTTTTATTTAAAAGCCTGATCTGATGTGAATGAGACTAATGGAGAATCTCAGATGTTTTGATGTGTTGATTGCAGGTGCCGTAAATGCGCATAATGAAATGAAGGTGATTCAGGAAGAACAACAGTTAGCAGAGTGGACTCTGTGAGTCTCAGTATACAAGAGTCCTCATCTGTGAGAAGAACAGTGGTCATCATGATAGACCTGAGCCACCTGACCGAGGAGGAGCAGGAGATGATCATGACAGTTTTAAAGAGGGATGCCGAGTTGAAGAAAGCAGAGGATGAACGAATCAAGTAAGATTGCTTAACCAGCATAATCAAACTTTCATTTGTAGACTAAATGACCCCCTCTCTTAATGTAAATGATGCAGTGGTAGTAGTGTGATATGCAATTTGTTAATCAATTTTAAGCTGAATAATTATTATAAATGGCATTTTATGAAATCAACTGAGGAATTACACTGAATATATTTATATTTTCTTTTAAATGTGTAAAAACACATCTTAAAAATATTTTGACTAAAAAAAATGAATGTGAAATACACTGTAAAAATCTTTAAAAAACAAATTAACTTGAAATATACATTACTCTTCAAATGTTTGTGGTTAATAATTAATACTAAATTGATCAAAAGTGTAAAGACAATGCAACAATTTATAATGCAATTTCTATCCAGCAAAAAATCCTAAAAAACTGCAAAAAAATATTAAGCAGCACAACTGTTTTCAGCATTGATAATAATAATAATTTTTTTAAGTATCAAATCATCATATTAGAATGCTTTCTAAAGGATCATGTGACATTGACGACTGGAGTAATGATGCTGAAATTTCAAGATTAAATTATATTTTAAAATATATTATGTTAAAAAATGTTTTTTTATTGTATTAATATTTCACAATAATATAGTTTTACTGTATTTTTGACCATTAAAAAACAAAATCTTACCAACTACAAACTTTTGCATATGCATATAATGATGGTCATTTTAGACATATGAAATACAACATAATACACATGAAAAAACAAGCCATTAATCCAAAGAAAAACACTGAGAGGTTCACCCACATGAACGCCATTGCACTGGCAAACTATTTGTTCTCATGTTTAATGCTTTGAATGGAGACTGGTAGACTACATGAAAGGAAGAATGCAGAATCTGGCCATGTCTGGGTGATTTCCCTGTGTTCAGCCTCAACCGTACTCAACCTTATAAAAGGATTAAATCTACCCTTGTGGAATAATTGTCTTGGCCTTTTCACATGACCAACATAGTTTCCCCTCCTTCAAAAGCAAAGATGTGTTCCAATGGTTGTTCCCAAACACATGATTTTAATCAAACAATTTTGAATCACTGCAAATGCTCACAATGTCTTTATTATGGTTGTTTTGAAATTTTAGCTATTTGTAGCACTTAAAATTAACCATCTCTCAAACAAGTCATAGTATAATTGTTAGTTTTAACCTCTTGAGCTGTTTTTCTTAAGGAATCATTCAATAAAGCTCTTTATCATTAGTGTCTGAATTACTTAACAAGATACAGCTACTAGGAACATTGATAGTACCTAAGAAGCAGCCATTATGAGAGACTTAGTATTTGCAAAGCAAACAGAGTCAGTACTGAAGACAGTTTTGTGTACAAGTCAATGAAGGAAGAGTTTGTCCTAACTCTTTGGTCATAAGGAATGTTATTGATTTGAGAGGCTCTCATACAGGAGAGCTGTGTAACGTAATAAAAAAATAAAATGCAACGAGGTAGCGACATTTGGAGAGCTCAGTTTATGACCCTAGCACTCAAAGAACAGCCTGACACATTTGTACATTTTGTGAGCAAACAACAGAGGATGTGATAAGTGCCATGCTTTCTGTCCTTGATGGCTTATGGAGTAAACTAATTTGCAGACTGTGGAATGCATGGTATTTGTCCAAAGGACCACGCTGAGGTGAGACTATATTAGGTTAGATGCATGATGCTGGGAACTGTTGATGATTTTAATTTTTCTCACCCAAGTTGAACCTCTCATTTAATTCCCAGACAGCTGCAGAAAGCCGTCCCAGAGGAAGACAAACGCAAATTTATGTCAGGAGAATGGTTCTACGAAGCGAAGTCACAGAGACACCAGGACAAGATTCACGGCTCTGAAATCATCATGGCATCGATGAAGCAAAGGAAACCCTCAGTTGTTGGTGAGACCAAAAAGCCTACAGTTTATACCTCTTATTTAAATTCTTTGATAGCAAGCATATCAAACTCCAGTAAACATCTCACTATCCTCCTAAATAGAGTATTTAACCAAGTCGTGGGGCGGCAGATCCAGAAGCATCAGCCGAAAGGATAGTGATGGCATCATGACGTCACCTAAAGTAGCACAAACTACTGAGTCCTCAGAGCAGCTAAAAGAGAGGTAATGCTAAATGTTCATGTACAAAAGCACAAATATCAGCATCTACGGTTCAGTGAGTGTTCACTGAATATTTAGACACACATAGTCTATCTCATCTAGCTCTGTATTCATCAACTTATCCAGAACAACAGGAGCAAAAAACTGTTCATGTTTGTCAGAACCCTTTGGTTTGCACTGTGTGTGCAACCTCCACCCCTCCCAGGCGCTTTGTGTGCTTTACAGGTGTGGATACCTTATGATTTCAAGATCTTTATGACTCCACAAGGTCAACAGAGACATTTGCACTCTTAAAGTACTCTGCCAGTGAAGGTTTAATTGATCCTGGTCATTGCAGAATGTCTTGTAGAACTTTTGTCTAAATCAGCTGGACTTGTTTTCTTTTGCTTCCTATGAATGCAAGCATAAAAATGCAATTGCTATTTCTTTTAAAATTAGGGAAAATGGTGAGACATTAGAAGTCCAGCAAGAAAAACTAAACATAGGAATGAGATCGCCATCCAAGGTATGTAAGTGCTCATTAAACTATAAAGCCATATCAGGGTTAACTGCCTTCATTACTGTATATCCTTGGGAAAAACACTGAAAGGGGTCATATCATTCTTTTACAAATCTGATATATCTGATAAATCTCTATAGGTACTCAAGATTAACATGAGATTTGCAGAAACTGTGTGTTATGTCTACTTTAACATACTGTATGGCCGCCCACATTTAGACATCAACAACACCTATGTGTACTTAGAAACTTGGTCCACCTAGTCAGTATGAGGTACTAAGGAGGATACTGCCACAATATAACACAGGCTTTGCAAAGAGGCTATTATTGAAGGATGGGGCAGAGCAAACAGTATATACAGTATATTGGACTCATCAGCAGACATGCAGCTTGTGAGTAAACACAGCTGTTTCTCATGTCACATGCAACCAGGGTGTTAGGTGTAGGAGGTATAAAAAATCTTTTATTTCTATGTATCAGATAGAGGGTGGAAAATTGTCATGAGATCTTGAGTAACACTACAGGATAAGGTAATAAATAAAATGACGTAATACAAATGTATGATATGACCCCTTTTAAGTCTAGGTCACTCTAGTGTGTTAATTTTGAGTGAAAGTCAATTCTAAAAGACAAATAAATCAATATGGCATCAATAATCAATGTGTTTATTCATTGTAAACTTTCTTTTTACCTGGTTCCAGCCAAGGCACAACCCATTTAACAGTGTTCCAATAGAGCTTGATTTGGAGGAAACTGATATTCACTTTACATCAGGACCTGGGCTCAGGAAATCATTAGACCAAGGCTCTGATTCACAAGGTTTATGTGGCAACTTGTCGTATAGACTAATGTTCATTTGTGCTCAGAACTTTTAAGAAATTTGTAGTTTTGTATTCTTCCATGCTTACAAGTCTTATATTTGCAGTAAAACATCAGGAAGCAAGTCATGGTGAAGATAATAGTGAGGTCTTTAACTCCCCACACAAGAAACTTCCTGGTCAAAAGCCTGTGCCAAAGAAGAGGACCAAAATCAACAAACCGCAGAGCTCTGTCTCAGACAGCACCAACTCTGTGTCCAGCCAGGGTGTATCCACCACAGCAGGCTCAGATATCAGGTCTCCACCACCAAGAAGTATCCCCAAGCATAGCTCCAATGAGCCCACTCTCAAAAGCCAGCTGCGACAACCAGTGGTATCCCTAAGCAATGTTCGCAAAAACAGCAGTCAAGAAAAGGATCTTGAAGAATCTAGACTTACTCTGGGTAGCGCAGAAGATTCAGGTAGCAAAACTGAAAACAAAGAGCAGTTTAGCTCTCCTTCACCACTGAAGTTGCAAAAGTCACGTTTACCAGTTCGAGCTTCATCGCAACTGATAAACCTTCCACAAGGCTTACAAGAAAAGCCAAAAATAAAACCACGTCTAAGTCTGAACTCTATCACAAGAGCAGATGATGGCAAAAAAGTGGAAGAACTTGTAAAACAAAGAAGAGAAACAAATAGTTGCCTTCCTCAGACATCAAGTATGGAATTAGAGGGCCTAAACATTTCTGGTGAAATTGAACTTCCTCGTGAGAATGCAATGTTCACGTTCACTGACAACTCTGAAAAGCCACTGGATGAGATCACTGCCCCTCAACCTACAATGCACAAATCTGGGAATGTGGAAAATCATGAAAGTCTGTATCCAAAATCAGAAACGACAGGAACTGAAGAAAATATGAAGAAAACTGCTGTTGGTATGACCCACATTTTTTAGAAGTGTTCAAGATTTGTTAAAGGAGAAATCTTCATGTCATTTCAAACCTGTACGACTGACTGACTTCTGCCGATCACAAAGGAGATAATTTAACAACCATCCAGTTAAATTTTGGGTGAACTGAAAAATAATGGCAGTACACTGAGTCTTACTTTAGTGCTTAAAGCACCCAATGTGTCAGCAAAATAAACATTTAGCTTGCTGATAATTTCCCAAGTGCTCCAATCAGTTTTAGTGAAAACAACCTGATATTCAAACAATTGTACACTAATCCAGTTCTTCACACTCCAGTCCAGTAGGTGATGGAAATGTTCACCCTTCTTCTGCTTCAACACACCAACTTACAAGGTACTGCCAACTATATTGAAAATTCACACAACTGGATATTCATTACATTTTCTCCTTTGTGCATCCACTGCTGTGTTCTGCAGAAGAAAGAGAGTCATATGGGTTTGGAATGACATGCAGGTTAGTAAATGATGACATGATTTTCATATTTGGATGAAATAATCTTAAATTTAAATTTAGTTTAATTAAATTATTGCTTACAATAATGTTGTCTAGATTCTGCTCTGGCCATTCAATGCTACACTGTTTGTCTTACAGATCAACAATTTCCCAGATCCCTCAACATAACAGATACATTCAACAAGACAGATGCCTCTACTGACTGTGAGACTGACAGCAGCCCCCTTGTCTTCAATATAAAACGAAAGACTAATAACTCAAAACAGGAAGATGCCAAAATGGAAGTCATGACAGATGAACATATTCCCACACCTACCGATGAACAAGGAGATTCTATTGCAAAAGTTCTTGAGTGGTTTAGCAGAAGCTCAGACAGCAGTGATAGGCTTGATGTAGAGAGCAATGTCCAAGACATGGAGGACGACACCAAGATCGATGATATAGACTTTGAAGATGACATTGATCAGAGAGTCAAGCCAAGAGATAATGTGTACTTAATCATACCACGCCAAAGTGAAGAGGTTCCATCAGAAGTCAATACAATATTTCTCCAACAGACAGACTGGGGAAAGGAACAGGGTGTTGATGAGCCTTCCCAGAATTCTCCAAAAGAACACAGAAGATATGAATCTGCTTCTTATAAAGAACCTCTCATCAAGAAACCTTCTGTTGACTCTGATCTTACAGCAAACAATGTGCCTCCAGAGAACGCAGAGGTGAATATTTCTGTAGGTGGGAAAGTTAGTCTAAATGAGAACAAAATGAAGAGAGAGGAAGAGACTAAAGTCAAACTTGAAAACACTGACATCAAGCAGACTCAAAATCTGCCAAAAGAAATAACAGGTGCTGAAGAGAACCAGAGACCAAAGATTGCCAATTTGAGATCATTCTGGGAGAAAGAAAACATTGGTCCAAAGATTTTGATTGGCAAATCTAGTGCACCTGGTAAAAATGAACACTTCATCACTAGTGACATTAGCAGAAAGCCAAATGAATGTGTAGAGGAAGAACAAAGAAGTGAGCAGAGCTTGAAAGTAACATCTCCAGGACATCAGAAACAAGAGAGAGTTGGAGAAGACTTAGACCTTGAGCATGTTGGAAGTGGTAACACCACCTATAAACCTCAAGTACCCATTTTCACAGATGAATCAAAACCTCTATTGATATATGCTAATCAGAAGACTGAACAAATACATGCAAGCTCTCCCTTAGAGAAAGATGTTCCACATTTAAAATCATCTTCGCCATCTCTTGACAGTGGATCCTTGCTAGCGGGTCAGAATGGCGATAGCAGAGGTACCATTAGCATCAACAGTAGCGATGCAGATCACACCCCTCCAAAAGAATTGGAAGCAAAATCAAGAACCGCACCAAGAACAAATCAAGTACCTTTTGTTAAGCAGAATTCCCAGCAAGAGAACATGGCAGAGAGGATCAAGCAACTCAAGTCCTTCTGGGAGAAAGAATCTAGAACATCAGCAGCAGCTCAAAACAGATTGACTGCTACTCCTCGACTGAACCAAAGATTTACAAAATCTGAGTTTGATCTCAGAACAATAGGCACTGAGTATGATGATTATGATGATGAAGTTGAGGACAGTACTTCTGCCAGAGGTAGACTGTCTCCCAATTTCTCGGTGCATCCACTACGTAAGGATAAGCCAGTTGTCATGGATGGTATGAGCACTTTACAGTTTAAAAACCTCCGTGACTTCTGGGGAGGATCCCCTACAAAATCTGGGCAAAGGTCACCAGTTCTTGAAAGTGGAAATCAGAGATCCTTAAGTCCACAAAGCCAAAATGAAAGAGCCAATGTCAAAGACTTTGTAAACGAAAGCAAAACATCCTCACCAGCCAAAACCAGAGTATTCCAGTCTCCCTCAAAAAAGAGGATTATGTCAAGACAAGAATCTGATTCTCTTCAGCAACAGAAAGGCTTTCAGACCTCTTCAGAAGCCACAATGGTACCTAAACCTCAGGTTGGTCAAGAGTCACAACCTAAACACGGTAGAAGAAACAGCAAAGGCAGTCTAAACGGAAAAGCAAATGCCATGAGACGTGCCGCCAGCATGTTTTCTGTGAACACTGCGGTTGAGGAGCAAAGCCAGGACTTAAATCTTCAGTCCAAGAAGTCGCAGGGCCCCAATTTGCAACAAGTTAAAAAGACACCAGAAACTAGCATCACACAGTCCAGGAAAACACAGGAAGCTAGCTATACCCTTCCAAAAACATCCCCAGAAATCTCTTGGAGAGACAGAGACAAAAACAATCAGAGAAGACCGTCACGTACCTCGGAGGATTCTGACTCTCAACCTCTTGCTAGATCCTTCATTCCACGGGACTACCAGCATTACCTTGGCATCACAGAGGACAGAAGTATGTACACTCCACCTCCAGTTACAGAGCAGGTTGACGATTTTATCTGCACTTCATTTACGTCATCTCCAGAGACACACCGCAGTTGCAAATGTTCCCCTGTGAAAACCAGTACTCCAGTACAGGGTTCCCCCGACCTACAAACCAGGAGAGGGAGCCTGGGACGCCACTCAACCACACAAACTGATGGAAATGCCACTAAGGGGAATTTAAACCGTGAGTTCGAAGCTTTCTCTCTTACTACACTGTACAGGTTTCAAAGACTTTTTTTTAACCAAGAATGCCCTTCATTTGGAACAATTGGAATACAATATTAGACAAAAGTGTCTGTCAGATGTATACAAGTAAATTTATGGGATATTTTTCATGCATTTCACTTTTTTACATGCACACATTTGGTAGATTTATCCAATGTTACTTTCACTGCATTTAAGCAATACATCTTGGAAATCCAAGTATTCCTTGGGAACTGAACCCATGACCTTGGTGTTGTTATCAGTATGCTCTATTGTTTGAGCTACAGGAACACTTTCAATTTTTCAGTTTCATGAACTGCTAGGTGTGAATTGTAAATCTGATTATTTAGAAAGTAAAAATTCACCTCTTCTGATCAGATCACAATTTGAAGGACAAACTACGTGCCAGAGTTTAATACTTAGGTTTAGTGATTTAGAAAAAGTTTTTAACCACAAGCATAAGCATGAAACGTGTGTGCAGTCATTAGAGAATTATTAACACAACTTAAAAAGGACTAAATAACCCCAGTCTTAAACTATTTACAAATTAGGTATATGTAATTAAATCTGCGTTGTATTAGAATTTCTCACAGCTTCCC
>SCHK01105985.1:0-13525 GCA_004124795.1 Poropuntius huangchuchieni
TGCATGGACTATTTTAACAATGTCCTTACTACCTTTCTGGGACTTGAACGTGTCAGTTGCTGTCTATGCAGGGTCAGAAAGCTCTCAGATTTCATNCGTGCATGGACTATTTTAACAATGTCCTTACTACCTTTCTGGGACTTGAACGTGTCAGTTGCTGTCTATGCAGGGTCAGAAAGCTCTCAGATTTCATCAAAAATATCTTAATTTGTGTTCTGAAAATGAACGAAGGTCTTACAGACTTGGAACGACATGAGGGTGAGTAATTAATGACAGAAGTTTTATTTTTGGGTGAACTACCCCTGTAACACAACTCACCACAGTTTGTTTCTGTTCATTTGGTACCAGGGTCTGCAGTGTTGAGACCATTAGACACAGACAGACTATCATGAAAAAACAAACAAACTTTGGATTACATGAATTACACTCATATTCAGAAACACATTTATTTGTCAGACAGCAAATTCCATCAGTTTGGGGAATATTGACAGGCATGGAAAAAAGATGCAGGAAGGGAGTAGATGAAGAGAGAGGCATGGAACATCCTCCCTTTGTCCTGACCAGTTGAAACATGACAGTCATTTCCTTAGAAGCTGTCTAATTTATCTGTGTCTACCATATAGTAACTTAAAGCATAATTTTAAAGAAGTCAGCAGTATAACTTACATGACATTCCATTATATTTTCTTTGTGGTCATGAGGGCAATAAAGTAATATTATTTGAAATTATTATTAATTATTATTAATAATATTAATAAATTATAACAGAATTATTGACATATTGACATAGAAACTATATATTTGTATACATAATCAAACCAGAATTCATATTCTGAATTATCAATTAGAAACATATAAAATTTGGATATCAAATTTTTACAATATTGAAAATATCTAATACAGTAAGTCTTTGTTCGGTCTTTGTAAAATTACAAAAATGTTCTTCTTGAGATTGCCTCTGATTTTAAGTTCCAAGCACACTAAACCAAGCTTTCATTCTGAAGTTTCAGATACTCACCCCAAAACAGAAGAGTCCCTGCTGGTTTTGAAGTAGATATAGATATGTGCGCCATTACGATTTAATCCTGTGTTGTTCTATCTCTCTGTCCACCTCAGCTTGCAAAAATCATATGTATGAACTCTTCAACAGGAAGACTCTATTAAAACAACAGGATGTGCTCATTTCCTTAAAGGGGTGGTGGATTCACAAATGGAGAGACATTACAGAGCGGGCGGTCTATTATGTCCCAATGTTGCCATCATCTTTCTCTCTAGATTTCAATCACATTATCTTTACTATCACTTTCTCTCTCTCTCTATCTATTTATCTATTGCTCTGTGTATAAAATATGTGCGTTTGTCACTGCACACTTTAGTTTAATATCATATTTGTTGCGTACATTCATTTTAGAGTGTATGTTTTTCCTCTAACACTGCTCTCAGTCAGTTTGAGGAGGAGAGTCTGGAATTTGTTTTTTTTTAATTAACAAAGCATGAGCCAGATTTTGCTTTTAGTTTGGCTCATTTGTTTATCATGTAGAGCAGAGTATATATATGATGTGATGGATGATGTTTTGGTATAAGACCAACTGGTATTTACCCAGACCTGAGGAAACAGTGAGGAAATGGAGGAATCTGCTATTCAGGACGCTTTCCACATTGTTGTTTATACATATTTCACTTATTTATCATGTTATAAATGACTTATTATCAACTATGTACAATCCCAATATAGGGTGTATTCAAAATCCCAAACCTGCATGTTCTTCTGCACGGACAACCAAGTACATGTATAATATAACTACATTGTAACTAAGACATTTCTTTAAAATATTAGACCAGAACTGGCTTCTGTGGTAGGTCTCACAGTGTTTATTATTATAGAGTTGAGTAAGCTGCCTCGTTCCAAACAGACTGTTTCTTTTAATGTTTCTGGCAGGGATTCTGTTAACCTCATCGGACCGTACTGGGGGTCTTACCCCAGGTGCTTTGGAGAGAGAACTGTGCTGCAGAGAGGAGGGGGGAGATAAAGCCTGATGACAAATCCACCCCCTGAGCATTGGCTCAGAGGAGTGTCTCCCCTCGCTATTGACGTACACAGAGCTACACCACTGCCATTGACGCATGTACACTATGACCACCACTGGCGTGCACTCAGTTCAGCTCAGGAGTGATGCAAGAGGAGAAAGTATCATTCCCTTAGAGTTCCTGTGCACACACTCTCTCACAGCCACAGATGTGTAAGTCAACGTCATCTGGCGATTCCCCCTCTCTCACTCAGCTGGACTTGGTCTGGTGCCTGGTGAAGTTCTGAGGACCCAAATTACTTCCACATTTGATTCACATTAGTAAGGAGAGGCTTGTTTTCCACCCTTAATTGGTTTGCTCTGTTTATAAAGCAGATTAAGTCAGAGGGACAGAAAACACAGGGTTTATTTAGCAGTTTGGGACATTTCAATTTCGTAGAATCAGAGTTCAAAATGGCACAATAAGTACAACAGCGCATTTTTTTTTACAGTATTTTACAACTGATAAACATCAGAAAAGCTGATTATAATTAGGATCACACAGGGATGACTTTGTCATCAACATTGGTTCAATATCAAAAATAAAGTTTAGTAAAGTCAAAAAACTTTTTTTTTTTTCCCCCATAGGACCACATGCTGCTCAGGTTTGTAAACAGAAAATGTGCTCAAATTGTCCATGAATGCAATGTAGGTCAGTGGTTTACAAACTGTGGGTCACAACCTGTAGTCTGATTCACGAAACTCTTAAAAAGTCAGTTCTTTTAATTAATTATTCAAAAAGACTCACAATCTCAGGAGTTCAGTCTAAAACACTTAGACAAAGAATGAACTTACTCAGTCTGTAAGTGTAGCTACTGAATCTTACTGAACCTCCACGAGTCAATGAATCTCTCTCTGTTAAAAAAACATATTTCAGTCTTAAAATCTGTAAAATTTATGGTAAAAAAAACAGCAGCTGTGGTTGCCAGAATTTTACCATAAAAATACGGTAGCAACATTTTAGGTTTTACGGTTTTAACTTAAATTTTCACTTAAACACCATCATTTAATTAACTGATATAATGTTAATATAACAACCTATTGAAGTACTGAAATCTGTTTTGTACCTTTGTAATACACTGATAACCACCAAACCACTGTACAATTTACGGTAATTTTTTACAGTGTACAAATGGTTTTTTGTAGTTCTTGTAGTAAAATGTTCTTCAGATATTTTTTACATTTCTTCGCACCTAGAAAGAAACTGTTCTTTTAAGAACTGTTCACTAAATGTTTTAATTTTTTTGTGTGTGTTCACTGATGCCGTAATATAATAAAAAGTATGTAAAAAAAAGTATGTAAGCAATATTCCTTTTGTATTCAAATATCATTCTCAAGATTCTCAAGCAGAAAGCTTGTATACACATTTGCATTTACATCCTTTACATTTAGCACACGCTTTTAGCCAAACTTACTTACAGAGGAGGAGCCTCTGTATCTGGAGCTGTCTCTTTAAAGCCTCTGTATCTGGAGTTGTTCAACAGCATGTCAAATGTCACAGTCTCTACTATATTTCATTTTATCCTCTAAACTCCGGGCCTCACAGCAAAGAGGCCATCCCTCAGTACCCCACACACCGGCTGATACTAATCTTCATTTGACATGCCAAAACTAACATCCAGGGTTTACACTGCACATAATTAAAAACTTTCCACAGATAAGACCTCCCTCTCATGTCTATCTTTCTGCCTGTGTTTGCTTCTGTTGTGAGGTCCAAGATAAACACCGGACTGGCCTAAGAAAACCCTGTTAGGATGGGGGCCCATTACTGGGATAAGGGTGTGAGGAAAAATTGCGTTACCACTCCATCTATCACATACTGAAGTGCTGAGCAACACCACCTCAAATCTACAGACAGAACAAGCTAAAACACCTGCACATGTCCAATCTTTAACCAAGCCTGCATAAGCTCAAACCAACACACACAATGTCAGTGACAGAAGACAGAAAATTGGATTAAGTTTAGATACAGTAAACAAAACATCAGTATCTAACAAAATAATTTTTTCCTTGTTAGTTAAAGGGATTGTATAATCATTTACTCACTCTCATGTTGTTCCAAACCTGCATTTCTTTCTTCTGTGAATCACAAAAGAAGTTACTATGAAGAATGTTGGCAACCAAACAGTTTAGGTTACAACTGACTTCACTGGGACATTTCTCAAAATAGCTTCTTTTATGTTCCACAGCATAAAATAAAGGTATATAGGTTTGGGCTGACATGAGGGTGAGTAAATCATGAGCCAATTTTCACTTTCGGTGAACTGGTCTACATCTACTATGTCTTTTATATAAGTATCACTAAGTATCACTTTTTTATATTAAGTATCACTTTTATGTTATCAAGTATGTAACACAAAACTACCTATGTTTTTTTTTTTTTTTTAAGTTTTCCTTAAACCAAATATTATTTTCATGTTCTTATACAATAAAAAAGTTAGTTTTTTCATTTGTAGCTCAATGCTATTTAGAAAATGTCAAGGAATACTCTGGGATAGTTATGTCAAAAACTCCAAACATGTTCCAAACATGACTTCCTTGCTTGTCTGAAACACAAAGACTCGCCATTCACTTCATTGCATTTTTTTTCCAAAAAATATCTAAAACTAAATAGGGGCTGAGATTGTCCTTCTACCTAATGTATTATTCTGTGTGTTTAACTAAAGAAAGAAAGCCAAACAAGTTTAGAGCAACCTGAGTAATTCTTCTGACTTTTAGGTGAGCTGTCTCTTTAAAAAAATAGGACTGAGGTATGAATGGCTACATGTCGCCACCTAGTGGATTCATACACATCAAAACATCTGTCGAAATCCAGCTATATGAGATGTATTCCTAAATTATATAACATAATATAACTCATTATTATTGCATTTGTAGTTGTAGCATTACTATACCATGCCTATATACTATTATTTTTATCGATTTATTTTAAAGTAATAATCGCAACAGCAGTCACTGGTGCTCATATAATAGTAATAGCCATTTAATAATATAATCTGTGCCAGGAAGCGGTGAATGTGTAAAGAATTTACTGCTATTCATACTGTTAAACTGCGTTGCGATCTCTCTCTCTCTCTCTCTCGTTCTCGCTGGTCAGTGTGGACTTACAGAGAAGGGCAGTGTCTTCTGTCACGCTGCCCTCGCTCGCTCTCTGGAGGAAAACAGCACATGCTAAGCGCTGCGGATCTCAAGGGAGGCGTCCAAAAACAACAAGCATTGGATCCTCAAGCCAAGCCCCTTTGCGCGGAGCCTTCTGTCTCTGCATACATTAACATCCACGTGTACATATTACGTATATGATCTTGCTATAAAGTAAATACAACTACTTCAATGGTTTATAAGTCACATGTTTTTATGTCATCGGCACTTTATTTTTATATATTTAAAATAAAGTTTTATTTACAATTAACATTTTAAGCACGCTACTATTGGAATATTCAATAATAATATAATAATAAAAATAATATTGATAATAATAATAATAATAATAGACGGATAATCGTTATTAATCGATTAATCACATTTTAAATAACGCTTACTAAATGTCAGAACTAATGCACATGTTTGCACGCAGGCTATTAATTATTCAGAAAATGAGTTGCATTATTATTTTCCTCCTCGGCGCACTCGTAGCCTGTGGTCCAGCCAAAGAGAGCTGGAGTATGTTCATAATAAAGACGTCACCCTGTGCTTTGACCGTGCCAACCAAGTGCGCAGCTCTTAACTGTACAACTACAATCTCGACATGCTTACGGACGACCGAGGAATCCTCGCATCCCTCAACACGAGCAGTCTGGCACCGACATCTGCAGCGGCTCGCTAGCCAGGACACCGTTTTTCACTACAGGACGTTTTTGGGCACGCGGACTTCTTTTGCTGCGCACTTGAAGCTGAAGCCGATTCGCGAGAGGGTTTAAAGGAAGGAGCAGGGACTCTTAAGGTATTTCAAACTGCGACGGCGATTCTCCCTATCGATCTCCAGCATGCGCGAGAAAGCTAGAGCATGTGCACAAGACATGTTTAATAAATCGTCTCGGCGTGTATCGTTTGCTTCGTAGTGTCTATTGCACGTATTTTTTAACGTGTGGCGTTGTTGAAGCTTAGCGTCCTTCACTGACGCTTTCGTTCGTGGCCCGTGCAGCCTTGCGTTGTTCGTTCCGAAACAACATTTTATATTTCGTTTTAGCTCCTCGAAAGTTCGAGAAAGCAGTATTGGAGGGTTAAGAAATGGAGAAAAGTGTACTACGCACTTATCCGCACCGTGGTGATATGGGCTCGTGAGAGACACGCCCACTTCCACTGTAAGGAGCCAGCGCGTGTTTTTCCCCGCACTGTGTCACTTGGACGCTATTTGCATGGCCTGTTTTGTTCTGTGGCAGCCAACGCGTCCCTTTTTGTCATTTTTCATTAAATGACTGTTTGGGTAATCTGGAGTGCTAATCTGAATTGGAGACCTTTAAATGGTGTGTGATGCGGAATGTTAGTTGTGTTTTGTGAACTGCAGGGGGCAGTGAGTGAGTCCTATATGGAGTCACTACTGGTGGTAAAGTTTGAGTCATGCAATTTATAGGTCCCTTGTGTGTGTGTGTGTCTGTGAAAGAGAGTGAGTCACATCTGACGGGAACCCTTTATCACATCCCAGAGAATATGTTTACCATGAAGATGAGGCTATGGGTAACTATTAATGCAGATGATTTTATGCACTATAATATATTTACAGTGTTGGGAAGGTTACTTTGAAAATGTAATAGGTTGCAGATTACAAGTTACCCAATACTCTGTTTAAAATGTTATTAATAGTGTTTCAGTTACTGTATTAAAGTAATGTAACTGATTACATTTGATTAGTTTTTGATTACTTCTCTAGATTTCTAGCAGATGTTTTCAAATTTTCAAACCTTTAAAGCAGGCAGGGTTAACCTTACAGTTGTACTCAACACTGATTCCTGTCACACTTTCAGAATCCTTCATCAATTGAATTAAGATTAAAATCATTTAATTTTAAAGCAGAGCCGCCACAAAATCAGACTTTAGCACCTCTTTTTACTTCGAGTTCGTTCTGAGGTTAAATGCAGGTTTAAAATGATAAGAAGCTGTAGCTATGATACTGTTCCTGAAATAAAATCTTTGCACAGCTATGACAGGAAACACTGGCATCTAACAATGCCTTGAAAAAAAAAAAACAGTTCATCTTAAAACATAAAGCATGTACACAAACCCAAACAGGAAATAAAACTACTGAATAAGATAAATTAATTATTGAATAAGCATGTGTCTTATTCTGAGTCCTAAACTCCTGAAACATTGGTGTCTTATATTTTGGAACAGTCAATGCAATTTAGGAAAGAAATCAATCAAATCTGTTTGTGTGTGTGTGTGTGTGTGTGTGTGTGTGTGTGTGTGTGTGTGTGTGTGTGTGTGTGTGAAAATATTCAGATATAACTCCCTTTGTAATCGTTAACATTTTCAGAAGTAACTTGTAATTAAATTACACATTTTTTCTCAGTAGCTGTAACAGATTACTGTTACATTTATTTTGAAATTAAATAACATAATTCTATTACATGTAACTAGTTACTTCCCAACGCTGTATTTATATATAATAATTATTATGTCTAATATATATTATATATCTTGCACACACATGCATAAAATAAGACTTCTTTGAATTTTCCGAAATATTAATTTGATAAAATCCTTAAACATACCGTTTGTTCCAGTGTTGTCTGAATGTGAGCTCAGCTTGGCTGGATGTGTATTTATCCCATATATAAGTATTGCTCTTGTGCATTGTAGCCAGGTGAGGCGATGATGGAGGAGGTGTCAGGTCCCCGGTCCTGCACTGCAAAGCCCCCCCGCAGTCTGCTGGAATGGAAGAAGAGAGTCAAGTCTGAGTACATGAGGTTAAGACAGCTGAAACGCTTCCGCAAAGCTGAGGAGGTCAAGGTAGAACGCCTTTTGCAGTACTGTTTCACTTTTCTTTTCTTTAGTCTTTCAGTATAATTTACTCTATATTCCTGTACTAGTTTGGGGTTGGTAAGTTTTTTTTTTGCTATTAATCATTTTATTCATCAAGGATGCATTGCTCAAAGGTGGCAGTAAATACATTAATAATGTTACAAAAGGTTCAGTTTCAAATAAATGCTGTTATTTGAACTTTCTATTCATTAAGGAATCCTATAGATTTAGGTTTCAAAACATATCCCCAAAATAATAACAAAATAAATGCAGCTTTGGTGAGTACATCTGACTTCTTTCAAAAACATGAAACACAAATCTCACCAACCCCAAACCTCTGAACGGTAGTGTATTTCTTTTAGAATTTTTCATTATTCTGCCACCTTTTATTTCCTTAATTTGTGTTGTGTTCTGTATATCTTTCAGTTCATATAATTCAATCTTTTTAACTATTACACTGTGTGTTTTTTCACAGGCTCTTTTCCAGTCGAATCGCCGCAAGATTGAAGCAAGAACTGAGCTGCTGAATGAGGATTGGTCCAAGCTCCGAATCCAGTCCATTCCCCTTTCCACCACCAGTGGCTCTCTGCCCAGTAAAAAGGCAAGAATGACACAGCTGGAGGCCTTGACCACCACAAACCAGTGTCAGTCATCTTGCATCTGCTCCATGACACTAGATCGCTTTACTGTGAATTGCCCCTGCTAATTCAGCACAAGATCTTCCCCTAGCTGATTTATGAGCTGAATCAATACATAGTCAGCTTTGCCTCGCCATTTCCAAACATAATTTCTTCTAACAAAATGCCAGTAATGACTCAAGATCAGGTGCCACAGTTTGCTTTCTGTTTCCTGCAGAACCTACTTTATCATATCCTACCTGACAAGCATTTCGATCAATCTAACAATGTTATTAATGCACTGACTGTGGCACAGTTAACCTCTGATTAATTAGTCAGGGCAAATATTACCAGCAGGCCGGTAAAATGCAGCAGTGTTTTTTTTCTCTCTCTTCATAAAATTGCTCTGTTGCCAAAAATGTATTTGTATGTTTGCCAAGCCAGAGCTCAATATCTGAAACTCCTGTGATATCCACAATAAAAGCAGCCAGCGGGCACAGCAGAGCTTAGCTCTCTGTGGAATACAGAGAGACTGCTCAACATACCAGCACAGCTGGATCCTGCTTGCAACAGCACTGCAAAACAATACCATACTTGATGTTCTTTAGATAACACCAAACCAGATATTTTGATTAGTGGGTTATGATATTTTAATTTCCCTGGGCACACATTTAGTTCCAGTTCAATTCTTCTTTACCTTATGACATTTCAATCACTGATTTGGTTTGGAATTATTATTTATATTAATTATATTTATTCACCCTCTTTGTTGTTCCAGTATGACTTTTTTAGTCACACTTTATTTTTAGGTCCAACTCCTGCTATTTACAAACCATTAACTACAACTTCTGCCTCAGTAAACTCCTAATTTGCTGCTTATTAATAGTTAGTAAGGTAGTTGTTAAGTTTAGGCTTTGGGTAGGAAGGGATATAGAATATGATCATGTAGAATATGTGCTTTATAAGCACTAATAAACTACCAATATGTTAATAATAGGCAAGCAAACAAGCAACTAATTAATAGTGAGAATTGGTCTCTAGTGTTACAGACTTTATTCCGGTGAAACAAAAGGAGACATACTGAATACTGTTCGCATTTTTACAGTTAAGCATGACTAAAGCTTTTAAGCTTCAAAAAGGACACAAAAGCGTTTCACAAAAGGTCTGTACAAATACTGCACTATGTTCCTTATGAAGCCATACAAGCTTTGAGTGATTAACAGACACGATTATAAAATAAGTCGTTATCTCACACATTTCATACATCTTTTAAATGAATCATTTGATCCAGTTCGCAGAATGCTCTGAATGATCTGGCCACAAATCAGCCTCATCTGGTTCTCAGGTTCAGCTTGACTCAAACGATTTACAGCTATCATATGGCTTCCAGAAATTCAGACTTGGAATACAGTGCATGCATTGTATGGACTACTTGCATGATACATTTACTTCCTTTTTGAAACTTGAAAGCCTCAGTTAATAGTTATTGTAAAATGCATGGAAAGGAGTGACCCGTTTAATTATTAAAATGAGTAAGAAGAAAGTCATACAGGTTTGGAACAGTTTAAACGATGACAGTATTTTAATTTTGGGTCAACTTTTTGTTTAATAGTAATCTGTCAGTAAAATGCAGATGTAAAATGAATATATTAAAACGACATTGGCTAATTAACATATGCAGGACTAAAGCAATTTAACGGTCTTCTAATAGTTTTGAGTGACACTTTGACTTGCCTTCTGTTTTCCTGTCTTCCCTTTCTTGTCCAATCACAGTTGTGCATGGTAGAGTCTGGCTTTCCGTCTTTTCCGAACCAGGCAGTTGCCATGCGTCCCTTGACAACTGTTGCTGGGATACCATTCATGTACTCCTGGTCCCCTTTGCAGCAGAACTTCATGGTACTGGATGTGGACAATAAGCGCACACACACATTAACACACATAAAAAGCACTCAATCATGATCACCATTAGAAGCCTGTGTCTGCAGACAAATAAGGAGAGAAAGAGAGAGATGGAAATAGAAGAAAAGTATCATTTATGACACTGGTCATTTTGAAAGTAGGTCACCCTGCAGCAGCGCATTCACATGTTCTGACAGCTCAAAGCATGTGTTTTTCAAATCATCTCTCAGGTAGAGGAGGATGTGCGTCTTTAAACGCCTACACTCACTTACAGGCACAAATATAGGAATACACAAAAACAGCCACCCACAAAACACATTTACAATATCGTTGTGCATTTATCTCTCATTAGAGGAACCTCACTGATGCATGAATGCATATGGAACATGTATTTATATAAATCAATAAAATCACAAAAAAGTCTTTCCTCTCTCTCTTTGTTTCTGAGGTGGAAGAGATCCTTTTTCTGCATAATATCCCCTACATGGGAGATGAGGTGTTGGAACAGGATGAAGCTTTCCTGGAAGAGCTTATTGACAATTATGACGGGGTTCATGGAGACAGAGGTGATCATCACAATATGTATTTATACACAGTCCTGAGCTGAATCTCTTCTGTAAAGCCCTGAATGTTTTAAAGACATTTTTTAGTGTTTTTGTAAGTGTCATTTCTAATGAAAAATACTGTAATACTGTGAAATATTACAATTTAAAATAACAGGTTTTTTTATTTGGATATATTTTAAAATATAATTTATTCCTGTGATGGCAAAGTTAAATTTTCATCAGCCATTACTCCAGTCTTTAGTGTCACATGATCCTTCAGAAATCATTCTAATATGCTGATTTGATGCTAAAGAAACATTTCTTATTATTATCAATGTTGAAAACAGTTGCGCTGCTTAATACTTTTCGTGGAAACAGATACTCCTAGAAGTCGTTTGTAACATTATAAATGTCTTAAATGTCACTTTTGATTAATTGAATGCATCCTTGAACATATTAATGAATTATCTGTAAATAGTACTGACCCTAAAATTGAACAAAATGAACAATAGTGTACATGCTAATCGATTTATAACTTGTATGGGAATCTTAGACAGGCAGTAAGTATGTAAGTATCTTGTACCAACAGAAGGAGGCTTCATAAATGATGAGATCTTTAAAGAGCTGGTGGAGGCACTGAGCCAATACTCAGACCCAGAGGAAGAGGAGGAGGAAGAGCCCTCAGAGAGAACAGAGAATAAGGAGGAGGAGGAGAAAGCGGTGCAGAAAACTACAGCTGAAGAACCAGAAGAGTCAAAAGTGGGCTTATTCAAGAGAAAGAGAAGGAGCACTGCTGAAGGTGAGTCGGTTTTGAACAGAAGCAAAATAATGGAATAATTATTATAATAAAATCTCATGTAAAATATATGATATAATACATTTAAAAAATGATTTATTATTTGTTTAATTAGATTTTTAAATTTAGATTTTTATTATATACATTTAATTTTATTTTTTTAATTTAAAGGCAACACAGTTTTACTGTCCTAAAACGTTTTAATGCCTTTGTATTATTAAAAAAATAAGAAGACGACCTTTAAATAAATAAATAAATAAATCAGTAATTTTGATGATCATATGTTTTGGGCTTTTAATAGACAATCGGTGGTGTAGCATCGTACAGCTTTCAGCTTTCCAGTGAGTTGAATTTCACTGGTTTAACAACAAATAGACTAGAGCTCAAATGCATTGCCCATCAGATCAGCCTCTGTCTCTATGTCTATGTGCAATTGCTTGCTCTGAGTGTCGTCTCTATTCCCAGTGAGGGCTTGACAAACCTGTTTGTTCATTCAGTTTGTTTTAGGACAGTATCCAGTTACGGTACACGCTGACCCTTAAACATGCACACACACACATAAGCCCATGCACTACTCTACTTTTGCTTTAAAAGTCAAATACTGATTTTAGTCTCGCTTTTCCCTCACTAGGAAGAGAGCTCTCCGCCAATAAGAAGATTCCTCACGACAAGATTTTCACAGCTATTGCATCTATGTTTCCATACAAAGGCACTATGGAGGAGCTGAAGGACAAGTAGGCCATCCTGTTGATTTTTAAACCTTCATTTTTAAAAAATGAATGGAATCAGTTCAGTTAATTAATTTACATAAAGCTGTCCCAAACAAAAGTTTTTATTCACCAAGAGTATGCATCCATAATGGCAAATCTAACATGCGTGCACATTCTTCACATGACTTGGAAAGTATATGTCATGCCACCTTTAAGCTGTGGTAAATGAAGGTTCATGGGAAGCTCCTGGAGCTCTGCTGTCAGCTGGCTGAGCAGCCCCCGCAGCAGCAGTGGAAACAAAAACCCGTCACAGTCTGCCTTATCATCCAACTGTTTACCGTTTCATGTCATTATTGTTCATTCCACCAGCTGTGCTCATTTTATTTCTTTCCGCTGGCTGGAGGAAATCTGTGGGTGAGAGTTGTATTTAATGGCCTGTTATGTGTGTCAAACAAATTCAGCACTTTAAAGGGATAGTTCATCCAAAACAGAGCATTCTGTCATCATTTTATTCATCCCAAACTTGTATGACTTCCTTTCCTTTCCTTTCTTTTCTTTTCTTTTTTTTTTTTTTTGGACTAAAAAATACACAGAAATAATACTAAAACAAACACTCAGCACAACAGCTTCTTGTGACTACGGCTGTTAATATGCAACATGAGGATGAGTTCTTCCACATACACTACTTAATTAATTTTATTCAGCAAGGGCACATTAAATTGATCAACAGCGACAGTAAACATATGAATAATGTCACTAGAGATTTCTATTCCAAATAAATTCTGTTTCTTTCTGTTTATTTCTTCAGATAATTCAGAAAAAAATGTATCATGGTTTCCACAAATCTATAAAAGAAGCACAACTGTTTTAAACACTGATAATAATGATAAATATTTCTTGAGCAGCAAATCATATTAGAATGATTTCTGAAGGA
>SCHK01106196.1:0-18347 GCA_004124795.1 Poropuntius huangchuchieni
TTCACTTCTACAGTTAATGCAATTTTGGTAGGATACTATGATATGGATAGTCTGAATGTTATTTCATTCAGATGGGTTACCTTTTATTTTTATGGTATAGCCTATATCAAAAAGATTGTTGGTACATTTTACCAGTATTTACCATACTTTCAAAACTAAAATTAAAATAGGTCAAATATGCTATATGAAAATAATTTAAGATTTTTTTTCTCAGTAAAACACAAGATTTGGTTTTCAAAAAGCCTTTTTTCAAAAGGTACATCTGGAAAAAGGGGGGTCGTCTTATAATCAGGGTCGTCTTATATTCGGGACAATACGGTAATAAAACAAAAAAAGCACCCAAACAGCATATATAAATGTTTTCTGATTGATCATGTAACACTGAAGACTGGAATAATTGCTGCTGAAAATAAATTTCATTTTAAAATAGAAAACAGGCATTTTTAATTGCAATAATATTTGACAATAATACTGTTTTTACTGTATTTTTATTCAAATAAATGTAGCTCTGCTGTGCAAAAGTCTTCTTTCAAATACATTAAAAAAAATCTTACAGACCATAAACTGTTAATCAGTAGTATATAATGTTAGACTATTTTTTTCATTCACATTTTACTTTTAACTTTTTCTTTTTATCATCTGTACTATTTTAACGTAACTCGATCTGCCAAGTTGTTAAATCACAACCTGAAGGTGAAACAATGAACCTGGATGACGATACATGACACATACAGTGGAAAATGGTGTATAGACCATCCTCTTCTAGAGAAAAGACCATCTTCAAGAGTTCACAGGGTTCCCAAGGTTTCCTTACAGGAAGCTCGGATGAGCCTGGAGCTACCAATCAGCACGCAGGAGACAAACAAGGGAGCTGCTTACCAGAAGCAGAGACAGTAACCTTCCCCTCCTCATTACTGTCATAGCCCACACACCACACCACAACACAAACAAATACACACACACACACTTCACTGCAGGACTACAGCATCTCAGACTGCATTACACAACACTCTGTCTTCATTAGCTGCATCATCACTTGCTGTCCAAACTTCCTCTTATCTTTCTCCTGAAATGAGTAATCTCTCCTTCTCTAATTCACTGACTCCCCTGTTGAGAGTCGAGATAAGATGATACAGCATCAGGTTCTGCAGTGCTCCCAATACTTTCATCTAAACAAAATCCTCAAACGACACAAGCAAAGATCCAGAAAACTGGAAGTGTTCTGAGGCGGCTCCAATAACCCTCTTCAGGATCAGTCTTTCTAGGTGTTTCTCGTCTGAGAACAGCAGCACTTTTAGGAACGTCTGGAGAGTTTGTGTTAGATGTTTCTAGAGTCAGCGGCAAAGAACGGCGCATTACTGATAAGGCGCACTACTGTGAGCCCGCGGCCGCTCTTAATAATGCATGACAATAAAGAGACGGCTGGAATCACAAAGAATGAGAGCGACGTGAAGAAAAACACTTTTAAACGCAGAGCCGTACTTCAGCTTCCTACATTTTCCTCAATAAATACTAAAAAAAAAACAAAAAAACAATATAAATCAATAAAGATTCACAAGTGGCAGAGCTGGACAAGGCAGAATAGAAGAAAATTGATCACCAAAGACATTTATAATGTTACAAAAGATTTCTATTTCAAATAAATGCTGTTCTTTTGAACTTTTTATTCATCAAAGAATCCTGACAAAATGCACATGGACTTCCACTGTAAGTGCATTACAGCAAACACAATTTTCACCAAATTTACAACAACAAAATGATTTTCTTTGATAATCTACATTATGTCACAGACTGTACAGTTTAAATTGCATTTAGTTTTCAATAGAGGTCAGAAATAAGAACCACTGTTTGCAATGTTGACAGCACCTCTACAAATGCAAAATAAGATTAATCTGCTTTCCTGAGATTTCACACCACACTCCTAGATCATGACCTCCATGTCCCACCCACACACGCCACACGCATCTGTCAATGATATCCTGTGCACTAACATCTCTGTGTGCATCGAATCACACGTCTTACCCACCGAGAATGCTTACAAATCAGTACCATTTGTTGTCAGCTCCTCTCAAACACACACACATACACACACGTGTGTGGCGAGACTGCCCCCGCAGGAAGTGGTGGGTGGATGCAGCAGTAGACGGAGCTGATAGTGAAGTCTGCGTGGGCTTGCTGGTGAAAAATTGATCCAGTGCAGATCTTCAGTACAAACATACACCTCCTAGACTACAGTTATATTTATATCCCATAATGCAAACACGCAGAGAGAGCGCAAGACAACCGAGCGCATCCTATTCAACTACATTTATCATACTCTTTACATTTTCTTTCTTGGTTTTGGGAAAAATAGTTTGGGTGCTCCTATGTGGCTGCTATGCAGTTGTGAGGGTGTTCTTGATGGCTAGATGGTTGTCGCAGTGTTGCTATGCAGTTGCTAGGGTGGTCAGGGTGGTTAACATGTAGATGCTATGTGATTGCTAGGTTGTTCTGGATGGTTGTCAGGGCGTTGCTATGCGGTTGCTGGTGTGATCTGGAAGGTGGTCAGGGCATTGCTACGTGGTTGCTTGGTGGTTCAGGATGGTTGTCAGGGTGTTGCTATGTGGTTGCTAAGGGGTTCTGGAAGGTTGTCAGGGTGATGTTATATCTAGGTTGTTCTGGATGGTGTCAGGGCTTTGCTATACGGTTGCTCAGGTGTTCTGGATCATTCTGAGGGTGGTTGTCAGAGTGTTTGGGATTGTTGTCAGGATGTTGCTATGTGGTTGCTCAGGAGTTCTGGATTTTTGTCAGGGTGATGTTATATCTAGGGTATTTAGGATGGTTGTCAGGACATTGCTAGGCTTTTCTAGAAGGTTGCCAGGGTGTTGCTATGCAGTTGCTATTGTGTTCAGGGTGGTTGTCATGGAGTAATTATGTGATGGCTAGGTTGTTAGCGTTGCTATGTGGTTGCTCAGGGGTTTGAGATTGTTGTCAGGGTGATTTATATCTAAGTTGTTCTAGATGATTGTCAGGGTGTTCAGGGTGGTTGTCATGGTTGTTCTGGATCGTTGTCAGGGTAATTTTATATCTAGGGTGTTTGAGATGGTTGTCAGGGTGTTGCTATGCAATTGCTGGGGTGCTCTGGAAGGTTGTCAGGGTGTTGCTACGTGACAGCTAGGTAATTATACATGGTTTTCAGGGTGTTACTATGCAGTTGCTCAGGTGTTCTGTATTGTTGTCAGGGTGATTTTATATCTAAGGTGTTCTAGGTGGTTGTCAGGGTGTTGCTATGCGGCTGGCTAGTTTGTTTTGGACGGTTAATAATGGACAAATCTTTATTTTGTTAAGACAGTCAAGTTACTCCTGCGGTTCATGCTGAGATTTTTCACACCGACTCCCTTCATAAATTACCCTGCGTCTCTCAATGAAGGTTCCTGGATCCAGCTGGGTGGGTGATTCATCTGCTCTCTCTCTCTCTCTCTCTCTCTCTCTCTCACACACACACCTCATTCACAGCTTTAATTATTCATCAATGGCTGATCTACCTGAGACTACCACTTGTTGTGTTAAATAATTAATGAACACTAATGCTAAACAGACTAACAAAGAGAATCCGCATGGTAGATGTGTTTCCCGTCGCTGTTCACCTGCACTCGGAAGTGGGAGTCACTTTTACGCATTGCGCATCTTTACACACACACATACACGTGCGCCAATGATTAAACTCGCTCTGTTGCACTGTGAATTCGCTCAAGAGCGAATAAGGATAAACAAAAATGTGCTGCATGTCTCATATTGATGCTGCAATGTTCACGGCTGTTCTTGCTAAAGACATCACGCCACTGGAAACGGGAAGGTTCGGCGGTCGAATATGAGCCTTTGCGCAAAATAGCATGCTCCTGTTTTTACCTCCCATAAAGAGGAAATGAAACAAACCAAGTGCATTATAGTCTGACACCACAGCTCCCTGCCAGAGCACTGTATTAAAATAAAGCGTAGACAAACAACAATGAACTTCAAGAAATGAAACGGGAAAAAGAAAACACAAAATTGTCAAAAACAGTATCGGCCACTCCATAATACAAACCATTTGCTGAATTCAAACATTACCAACAAGCATATCTGAAAATTAGATATATTAAAATAGATTGAATGAATTTCAATCATTACAGTGTGGTAGTTTTCTAATTTGACTGAAAATGTTTCATTAACCAAAAATAAAAAAAGTAACACTGACAGTGCAAAAGCAGTTTCATATTTACATAAAACAGTGCCATATGACATCAAAATTATTAATGCAAACGTCAATACTGAAACTACCATGTCTATGAAACATAATTTAAGAAGACAATTTACTATAAAAAGGCTGCTAATTAATTAGAAACATACAACTTTTTTCATATTTCAGATGTGGAAGTTAAAGCTCAAGAATCTGCTTAAAACAGGGAAACACGAGTGTGAACTGACAATGACACAAAGCTTCCCTGGCTCAAAAATTAGACCATTTACCATCAAGTCAATATTTCAACTTTATTCAACCATACACGCACGCGCAGCCCACATGTGAAAAGCAACAGGTTACAACTTTTGTTTTTTTAGAATCATTTTTTCAAATGATTGAATATTTTCAGATTCCAGTGTTTACATTTTAATTAGGTGTTATTTTTATTAATCAAATTGTAAACAAATTGGATTATCAGTTGTAAAATATGACATTCACCCAAACACACACTAAAAGCAAAACCAACTTAAGTTTAGAATTACAAAATTAATAACATTTACCTTTTCACCCTTTTAACAGTATTCTAAAGAAATAAGAGATACGTAAAACAAAACTGACTCCAAAAAGAAAAATGTTTTGAAATATCAATAACAACTGAAACAGAAACCTAAATACAGAATCAGTATAATTTCAGAATTAAAAATTAAAGATTGGCAAACCTCTTTTCTTTGGCCACAGCTGACATGTTTGAATCTGTGACACTTCTCTGAAGTGAGTTTTCATTTCCTCATTGTTTCAGGATAATAAATCGCATCCAGAGTGATCTGGAACAGAGTGCAGCAGTGTGTGTGTGTGGCTGTCCGTTTACAGCCGTCTGACTGACTGACAGCAGAATAGCTGCTCCCTGTCGCCTCCCATAACATCAGTTTCTCTTACTGCACTTTGGCACTTAACAGTGGACAGCACATGCAAACACACAAACACACACACACACACACACACACACACAGCCATGTGTTCATTCAGTAAAGACACAGTACTCACTCTTTCTGATTCTTCTGACCAGGGTTATTATATAGTTAACTAAAACTAAACGATTTTTGTTACTCAAAATAACTCATTTTAACTTAAACAAAATAAAATATAAAACCCTAAGCTTATTTTATTTCAGCTGGTTTCGAAGGCAGCATTTCTCATTTTCATTTAGTTTAACTCGATACACTAAAAATCTTAAAACGAAAACTGGAACAAAAATTTACAATGATAAATAAACCACCAAATAATAATAAACATGACAAGTAATAAAACGAATTACTCAACTTTAACTAAAAATGAAAAAAGGAAATTAAAACTATTAACAAACAAAATATTATCAAAACTGTAATACCGGTAGTATCTCAGTGAGACTAACATAACACTGCTCACTGAGTTTTTGTACATTTTTATACATATAAAAATCATAACAAATAGGTATCAATCTTCTGAAAAAAACTGTCAAAGTAATAGAAAATATAATGAGTAATAAATAAATTTAAGTCAAATTTGAATAAAATCAAATGCGTTTTGTTTTCTTAATGCAAAATACAATTTCTTATATTTTTGGGGTGAAATATGACCTAGACATATTCTTGACAGATTTTCTGGGAGTCATCCAACTGTCTTGTGAAAGCATTAAACAAAAGTGTCTGTGTGTGTGTGTCTTCTTCCTCTGACAAGTCCTGCTTGCCCAGTTAAAGCAACCACACCCTTTACTCCACAAAATAGGAGGCACTTGTGTAAATGTGACCATGCACCGCAGGCATTCAACCACACACACACACACAAGCGGAGTCACGCGGTGTCCCTGTGGAGTGGACGGGGAATCCCTGTCAGCGCAGGCCGAGCCGTTCCTGACCAAACAAACAGATGATGTCATCATTAGCTGGAGCTCAGCGTGGGCGATCCTGTTCAATCCTGCCTCAAACAATCCCACACAATCCCTCCTTTATGAGCGAGACTCTCTCTTGGACTTCTCTTTTGCTTTCTCTTTCTCTCGGGCAGGTTTAACCCTCTAAGCACTGGGCTGATCCCACTGTGGACATTTACAAAAAAACATGATTCCACAGCATAGGCCTAAACTTAAAGGGTGAATCTCACAAAAACAAGTCCAGGTCACATTTCAACCCAAAATCGAAATAAAAACAATACAATACAATTTAATTAATTAATTTGCATGTAATTATGCAGAATTATAGTATAATTACATATACTGTAAAATAAACTGTTACCAAAAATTATTTTTTGTATTTCTGATTTTCTGACAACTGAGCACATAATTCACTGGCACTTTATCATAAGGTCTCATTAGTTACAACAATAAGCAACACATTTGTAACAGTATTCACCAATCTTTGTTAATGTTAGTTCAAAAAACAAAAAAACAAAAAAAAACATTCATTTTTAGTTCAAATCAACTGAGGTCCATTAAATAATGTTGTAATAAAATGTTGAACTTAACATTAACTAGGATCATATTAACTATTGTAGTTATCAATGTTCTGGCCAGGTTTCATGAGATTCACACAAAAAAAGGTTTGATTTAAAAAAAGAAGAAAAAAAAAAAGGAAAAACCACTTTGGTCGACACCACCTCTCCTCTTCACAAAGTCCTTCCTTACAGCTTTTCCGATATTCTGCACCGGACAGAACAGAAAAACCTCCATGACGCTTGGCAAAGGAAATTAGTGTCACTTCCAATCAGCGCTCGGTTTGGAAACAGACACGGCCTAATCCGAGATCTAAATAGTCAGGATAACAAGATTGCAGTTTTGTAATTTGTTTTTGGAAAAAAGAAGCTCTCAGCCCTGATTGTTCTGGAAACATTTCTGTGTGTGCATTTGTGTGAACACCCTAAAAAATAGTTTCCAATCAGCACAAAAATACAGCCTGTAGAATCTTCCACAAAGAACGTTTTATTCTATAATTCCATCAAAGTTCTGGTGATTTGAAGAACCCAGAATCCAAAACTCTGATCTGAAGAACCTATAAAGCGAGAACTTTAATCTACAAACCATATAGGCAACCTGTTCACACACATATTACACACACACGCAAACATTATCAGCTCAAATTACATAAACACATTCTCGCTTAGGCTACATATAAATAAAAGGTAAATGTAAGAGCGAAAACAAACAAACACTAAGGAAATCCCCATATTCTACTTTTAAAAGACGTTAATACTTTCATATTGGGGAAATTTTGGCAGGTTAGCCAAAGCCCCTCATTGGTTAGTTAAAAAAAAAACTGTTAAACGGTCAGAGGCGACTGTTACAGACATAGTAAACCAACACCCTAAATGTCACTAAAACAAACCTTTGATGAAGGCTAGATGTACAGAGCAAAAGAGTCTCTAGACCCTTCCTTCAAAATAAGAGTCTGTGGAATTATTTACCAGTTTTATCATCTATTGAAAATCCTGCATCCAATAGCTTGAAGTAGTAGCAAACTAGCAAAGTCCTTAGAACCTAACGAGGCTAGAAATGAACATACCTGTGCTTTAACCCACCTGTTTTACACACATTTTGAAAGGAAATCACTCTCTCTCACTCCCTCAGACTGAATCCAGCTTTGCAATAAGAGTCTCTTTGCATATGAATCTGAAACCGATCTGAATGTGACAAAAGGACAGTTTAAATAATAAGAAAGAGAAAAGGCCTCACAGTGGGGGCAGAAAACTCTCTTCCATCACCGTTTCCTTTCAGAGGCGCTCTGTGAGAGAATTGCGGAGTTTGTGTCAAATGCAGCTGTCATCGCGACTGTATCGCACCAACACAAAAGCACATTCACTCCCGTCCTTTATGCCGCTGAGGTTTTTCATCCCTACTTCCAGCGAAGCAAAAGAATCCAGCTCTCATCAAAAATTAATATTACCGTATGAAAAGAAGAAAAGGGCAATGCATTCTTTTGAAAGCTGGCATGCCATTTACGGTAATTACACAACGTCTTGTAGACGGACTGTTTAACGCAGTAAAGACTGGCTTTCACTGGAGAATCCTTTTCAGATTATATTTTTATTTATTTTCTGGGATTTTGCTACTTTGTATCGGCAAAAACAGCAAAATGGGACACAGCCTAGAATCAAACCTGTGACGCCCACATAAGCACCACAGATCTGCAATATTTTTCACAATTCAGACTTTAAAAAAAAAAAATTACTAAAATACTAATAATACTAATTTTATGCAGCAATTATGCATTAAATTGTTTAAAAGTGACCGTAAAGTCATATATGATGTTACATAAATGATTTCTATTCCAAGTAAATGCTGTTCTTTTGAACTTTCTATTTAATTATCAGGGTTTCCACAAAAATTTTAAACAGTAATAATGATAATTAAAAAAAAAAAAAAAATCTTAAGTACCAATTTAGCAGGTTAGAATGTTTTCTGAAAGATCATGTGACACTGAAGACTGGAGTAAAGGCTGCTGAAAATGTATATTTGTATCATAGAAATAAATTACTTTTTTAAATGTTTTAAAATAGAAAACGAGTATTTTAAAGTGTAATAATATTACAAATAATATAACCAACAAATGCAGCCTTCGTGAGCACAAGACACTTTCAAAAACATTTAAAAATTGTATATTCTTTTATATTTAAAAAAATTATACTGCATAATGCACTCAATTTTGTAAGAACTTTGTACAAAACAGCTTACTTTATGAAAACTGTTCCAATACTAGATTGTTGTCACGTGACATCATTACTTTAAACAAGGCCATTTAGGGGGAAAAAAAACAAAAAACACAAGCATTTCTTTGATAGAATCGAGGGCAGGATTTCTCTAGCCTTATGCAAACGCATTAAATTAGCGGAACCTCTCATGTCACTCTCCACCTCCTCCCTCTCGAAACATTAATCTCTCTACGCAGCAGCCCGCCGATAACTACAACCCGCACTAGCTACCGCTAATGTGAAAAAGAATTTGTGAGTTCCCCCACTAAATGGATTTAGCCAAGTCAACAGCGGTGGAATTATGACGAGTGCTAAAACGGCAGGAAACACCACGTGTTACGGGGCAGCCGAGGAGATTCGCATGGGTCATGTTTAGAGGGAACATGCTAATCCCTCCGAGCTCATTAGGACAGGGATGTTTAGCATTCATTCATGGAATTCTCTCACTGACTTAGTGCTGCTGGGTAACCTGGATTATATATGTTACGAAATTCCAAAGTGTTACTGTGTAAGAAACAGAATGGAAGGAATTCAGTTGGTACACAGAAAAGGCTACATTTCCTACAAGGCTTTAATTAACAATAACATTATGTAGATGCTATTAGGCCTTAATATACTGAATAGCTAATAGGCTGTATTTTACCAAAATTAAATTGAATCCATTTAGCAGTTAAATTCAAATGAGGTAAACATGCATCATGTTAACCATTGAAAAATGGTGACCATTTTGCTGGTTACAGCAGTACAGCTAGCATCAAATTGTAGGCTACTTTTCAAACTAGATTCACATTTCCAGAAAAAAAAAAATTAGGGCAGAAAGAAGAAAAAAAAAAGCAAAACTAAAACCATTTCAGTCTTTAAAACTATTTCAAAATTTCACACTTCAGTGTAATATTTCCTGTTTCTTGGTAATTAGCCTAATTGTGAAATTTACTAGCGGTTTCTGAGTTAAATTATTTTCTTAAACCAGATACATCCTTAAACCAGGTAATACCTTCTAACCAGCATAGGCTGGTTTTAGCTATTTTTTTTTGCCTATAGGGGAAATTATTATAAAACCCAAAAGTAGTCCGAGCGAAAAACATCTTATGATGGTTTGCTGGTCTCAGCTGGNAATTTGTTTTGCCTAGCAGGGGAAATTATTATAAAACCCAAAAGTAGTCAGAGCGAAAAACATCTTATGATGGTTTGCTGGTCTCAGCTGGTTTATGCTGGTCTCATAATCTAACCAAGCTTGTGTGGTTGAAAGACAATCTGGTTTCTGAGTATGACAATCTGAAAAAGGGGCCAAAACCTCTCTCTAAGACCAGAAAACAGCCTGAGATGGTTTAAGCTGTTTTTATTTTCAGCACGGGGGGGCAGAATAAGGGAAAAAAAGAAAACAGATAGTAAGACATACACCAGAAACATACAATCAGAAAGAGTTTTCTTATGAAATCTACATTACAAACAGTAATATTGTAAAGTATTATTATATCAAAAATTTTAAATATAATTTATTCCTGTGATGCAAAGCTGAATTCCAGTCTTCAGTGTCACATGATCTACATGATGAAATAACTAACATGTTTTAGCATGAGCAGTGGTTTCTATGGCATTGCTGTGCTGTTGCTAAGACGTTGGCTGAAGTCTCTATGATATTGTGGTCTCTAGATATGACTCAGGCTCCTCCTGCAATGTAAGTCTATTGGGATGTTTTGGTTTTATCATTTGCCAGGTGAAAAATATACATTTATTTGCTTAGCAAAGTAACATGACACCTCTCCCCAACTAGACACATGCTTTGAGAAACATTCGTGTCTGGAGCATCAATGCTGCAGAGCTACATAGCAAAGTTTATTAAACCCAAGGATGAGTAATAGTACTAGTCATGTTACGGTGGCAATAGTACAGCACACTAATCATCTGACTTCCTGCATATGTGTGTGTGAGAGAGTCTCAGGAGACAGGTGACAGGTGTTTCTCTGCCCCTCTGGGCTCTTTCTGTCTGTTTGGGAATAACTGAGAGTCCCTCTGGCTGGTTCAACTGAAGTTTACACTTCCTGTCTCCATAAAGACTGACTGCCAGAAAATCCCAAGCCTTCAATACCTTCATACCTGGCCTGGGATCTGTATCCTGTAGTGCTCACCTGATAAAAACACACCAACAGCTGTTCTCTTCAGTCACGATTATTTTGATTCTGAAGTATGAACATGTTTTGTGGTTGGACTGTGTTGTAAATCACATGACACATTGGCCACATACACTCGGCAGTTAAATTTGGTTGTCAATTCATCCTGTTCCACACTTCATGAATTTTTCGGAAGTGACGACAGCATTCTAAAACCTACTTAACTCCCGAAAAAGTCACAAACACATTTACAAAAATTCTACATAGTCTGAACAGAACTAAACAGCTAGTTGATTATGACACATTTAAATGTGCATAAGAGCTGTGTGTCTTTCTATTTTACGCACAGTGCAAGAATGAGGTACATCTTGACTCATCAGTGTTGCCAGATTTTACAATAAAAAACAGAAAATAAGAATAACAAATAAAAACAACCCCATAATAAACTCAAATGCAACTGCTTTTATCTTGGAAGTAAGCCACATACCAAAATATCACAAACTGCACCTGTTTATTTTAATAACTCCCTAAACTGGATCGCTTAATGAGCCCAGCCCAAAGACACTTAATAAGCATGCTTAAAATAAGGGGACATGGCAACACTTCAATAACGTGCTCTGTAAAGCAGTCTTCCGAGCATACAAAACATGACGGCTCTGTCAATGGTATTTTAGTTAAAACTGCTAGACATAACAAGTCTTTGGTCATTGTAATATTATTTTGGTAAATAATTCTGTGACAGTCAGCGCAATTTCGAGAGCGAGTTCTTTTCCCTACACACAAATTGATAACTTAGTTCACTCTAATTTAAATGTTGTTGTCACTTTGCAATGTGTATGCAGCAATTTTGATTTTCTTACGCAACACAAGGAAGTTCCAACGTGAAAGTCTGGAGACCAAAAAGACCTATGACGACAACATTTCCACTGAAGTGAATTGCAAATTGTAAATCAGAAGTTGAAACAAGTTCAACGGTAAAATGAGACATTTTGTACAATTCAACCTGAAACCAATCTAATGCTGAAACTCCTAATAAACAAACATTTTACACACTTCACTAAACAAATCCCATTTGTACTCGTACATGACACTTAGCAAGTGTTAATTTTAGACTGTGGTTATAGAGAACTGCCAGAAACTCCTCCTCCTTCAAATCGCAAGGGAATGTGGGTAATATTAGCCTGGAACATCATGAACTAGTGCATATTTTTTTAAAATCCACAGAAAAAATTGTACTAATCCTAGTCTACTCAGGATCTATTTGAATTAGGATGCAGCCAATACACGAAATCTGTGGCACTAGATTACAGGAAATATTGTGAGAATATGATTTGATTTCTGTTGGCTCTTTTGGAGCAGCATGTGTGTGAGTGTGTGTATGTCAGGCTGCCTGGCGCTTCAGAGTGTCAGCCAAAGCAACATGACGAGTTACAGACCGTCAGAACAGCCGTGTGTGTGCGCGTGTGTGTGTGTGTGTGTTTGCGAGTTGTTTTCCGTGTTTTCCCACTCCCGATTAGAGCCTGGCTGGAGGCAGAATTATGTAATCTAACATGGTGAGACGAGCAAAACAGAGAATCTACAAATAACAATTATCCATCTCTCCCTTCATCTTTACCTCTTTCGCCATGCACCTCAATTTCACATCATTTTTCTCTCCTCTATTCCTCCACACCTCACTCTCTCTTATGTAATTGTAACACAACATTTTTTATCACTATAAACAATTATTTAAATATCATTTTAAATATATGTAATACACACATTTGTATTTAGTTTATAACTAATTTCTAACAAATGTTATATTTATAATATATCTATGCTATGAGAGAGAGAGAGAGATAATTATTTAAATATAATTAATTTACAATTAACAATCCACAATATAAAATAATTTTTAAAATATACAAAAAAAATGATAAAATACATTTTATATGATATACATTGGATTATAATGAATTTTATAATTAGAAAATATCTCTTAGTGCATTTAAATTGAAAGCTTACTATTACTACTCGTTGAGCTCTGGCACAGCTTCCCCCACCTATAGGACCAATATTGTTTCAAAAACTGCCATCAAAAAGATCAATCATAATGAGATATAGTGACACAACACTAGCCGAAAGGGACATTTCCATTAGCTGATCCGAAACTGTCTTACACTAGCCTTGGGACAGCTGGTCATCCTTAGTGTTGAGCCCTGCTTAATCAAACATTACTTTGCAAACTTGATTCATGCTCACAGCTCCCTGTCTTTCTCTCTGTCCGATTGATCCATGTGATGGAGGTCTCACAGCTTCAGCTGTGGCCCATCAAATGCCAACTTCAAACTCGCAGTCCATATACAAACTCTCTTCCTCAAACAAACACATGCGTGGTTGCATGAAACGTCCTGTGACTGTGTTAACAGTACTCTTGCCCGCTAATGGGGGTCATTTGTCTTTCTGGTGTTAATGTAAACCAGAACTCTCGAGCCAGGTCTGTACTGTGTGTTTATAGCACTATGTCCATCTCTGACTGAGTTACATAACTGCTGTGGGCTCATCCATTCTGGGCTGATCCTCTCCACCCAACCCATCAGTCACTCAGCCCTCGGGGTGGAGGAGGGGAAATATCCCCCATGACCCCACAGAACCTCAATCACGACTCCTAAAGGTTAGCATGAATCTCTGATAACAAAACAGTAACGCAAAAAGAAAATAAAGTGAAGAGCATGTATAATGTTGTTGTGGCAATGGTCAGTGTTAAAGTAGGCCGGCTTATTAATACTATTAACCCTAGGACCAGACAGAGAGTTTCATGACCTTGCTGCACTAATCGACCTACAGTAATCTTGACATGCCAACTGACATGCACAAGAAAAAAAAGGTACAAAATAATAATAATAATAATAATAACAATAATAATAATAACAACAGCTATCATAAAAGGAAAAATGAAAAATAAAAATATATAAAAATAAAACAGGTCAAATCAAACTGTTAAAAGCACTTAAAATCTCAAAAGACACCGAATGTGCAACTATTAGAAATACAAATGAAAGCTGAAAAATTAGGAAGCATTTAAACACCAAACAAACAAATATAATGCAACAGTAAAAAAAACAATAATAATACCATTGCATTTCTGGCAAATTGGGTATCAATACAAACATACAAATGTAAGTTGACCTATCATACAACAAAAAAAAATTAATAGAACAACTGCAAGGCTGACCAAATGTACAACATGCTCATAAAATAAAAATATTATGCTGACCAATCATGCAACACTCCAGTATCACAAGTGTTAGACTGGCCAATCGTGTAGCAGTTTATAAAAAATGGATGAACAAATTTGGCCAACTGCACACTTTCACACTTACAACTGCAAAGCTGACCAATTAAAGGGTTAGTTCACTCCAAAATGAAAATTCTGTCATTAATTACTCACCCTCATGCCGTTCCAAACCCATAAGACCTTCGTTCGTCTTCGGAACACAAATTAAGATATTTTTGATCAAATCTGAGAGCTCTCTTACCCTCCATAACGTAACGTACAGCAACGTAACTGTAATGTTCCCAGGTCCAGAAACGTAGCATGGACATCGGCAAAACAGTCCATGTGACATCAGTGGCTCAACTTCAGTTTTGCGAAGCTACGAGAATACTTTGAGCGCAAAGAAAACAAAAATAACAATTTATTCAACAATTCTTCTCCCCGAGTTGTGTCTTCCGCCATTTTGGAGAGCACCCAAGAGCGTAATAGATGTAATTAGCATTGTTTACATTGCGCATGAACGTAATCTGCGTAACCAGCGTTGTTAACACTTAGGGGAAAGTGTACGTATGCATTGTGATACTCTCTAAAACGGCGGAAGACGTTACTCGGGAGAGAAGAATTGTTGAATAAATTATGTCATTTTTTTCTTTGTGCTCATAAAGTAAAGGTCTTACGGATTTGGAACGACATGTGGGTGAGTAATTAATGACAAAATGTTCATTTTTGGGTGAACTATCCCTTTAAGCAACATGTCAATAAATAAATTAATTAATTAAATAAAGAACTGGCCTAGTCTTGCAACAGTTAAAAAAAGGGCAACAATCAGACAATGCAAACATTATGTTAAATAAATAAATATATATATATATATATATTCAAAGCTCCCCAATTGAGCAACAATTTCATAAAATACTAATATAAAGCTGACCAATCATGCAATACTCCAAAAAAGATGGCAAATCTTGCAACAGTTATTTAAAAACAAACAAACAAAAAACATCTGGCAGATTAATCTGGCCAATTGGACACTTTCAACATTACAACCACAAAGCTGACCAAAATATTAATACAAAATAATTAAATTAATTTAAACACACACACACACACACACACAAATAAATATTTTTAAAAAATTAACAGTTAGAAATAATTCAGCAACAATTAGAAAATACACATTTTAAACTGACCAATCATGCAATATATATATTTTTTAAAAGAAAGCATAAAGATGGTCAATTGTGCAACACTTTCAGAAATACTAATGCAAATCTGGCCAATCATACAAGACAGATAAACAGCCAACCATGCAACATTTAAAACACAACTGAAGATGTCAACATATGACTGCACACCTCCACATCGAGTACCTGAGCAGTGCTGATATACACTGATGGCAGGGCTGCTTCAGTTTTTTGTCTCCCAGTGGAAGTGTGTCTGTATCAGGACAAGCTGGATTTCCCTGAATCGCAGAGGAACGCCGCTGGGGAACACCTGGACCTCCCCTCAGAGTGTGTCCTCTCTCTCAAACACACACACACACACCGCATAACCACCTCCGACCACAACACAGCGGACAGACCTCGCCTAGAAACTCTCTCTTTCTGTTTCTTTCGCTTTCGTCTGAAAAGCCGGCTGGGTGTTGATAGCTCACTCACTCACTCACTCTATAGCTACCGTTTACCAACCCTCCCTTGTTCCCTCCTTCCCTGTATCTGTGTCTCCTCCTCCTGCGCTCTTTTTTTGCCAACTACTTTTTTCAGTGTTTTTAATCCCTGCGCTAAATCAGGGAAAGCCCTGACTACCACCACGCTGACTTCCTCTCTAAGCGAATGAGAAAGAGAGAGAGAGAGACACAAAGCAGGACGGAAGGTCTATAAAAAGCTGGCTGCCTAATTCCTTCGGCTGAACGCTTCGAGCCACGCACACAGCGGTGGAAGCTGAGAGTTTGTCAGCATCAGATAAGCTTCTAACCCACTTGCGGAGAGTCGCCGCCCACGTTACCGCCATATACTCCTATTAATACACAACTCGGGCCCACACACTCCACACGGCATGGCCGCCCACTCAAAAAAACAAAAAAAAAAAACATAAAAACATAAACATGCTCTGAGACATGCACCGATGCACACACAAAAACACTTGAATCCGCCAGGCCAATTACAGCAATTAGCCAGTATTTTGAGATTTACCGTACATTTTTTACAACTACATTTTAATATTACCAACACTCAAACAAAATGTGCAATAACAACATTTGGATATTATTTGGAGCCTGACTATCCAGTTGTCATTTGATGCCAGTAGTCAATACAACATTTCGATATTTTAAAATGTACATTAACATTCACGTAATAGTACAACACTTTTAGATTGTCGACACTGGTGGATTACCAAAAAGTCAGGCAGTTTTCTGAGAACTGTATCAAGATTTATGCTTCATTACGAAATTAGAATGTCAATATTTTGGACAACAAAATGGACAACAAAACATAGATATATTATTATAGGGTTTATTATTCGGTTGTCAACCGATGTCAATAATCACAACATTGAGACATACAACATTTTGATATTGTCGACGTAGAATATTTGTATATTTAATATATATTTGCCTGTATATCATGTTGCACTGCCTTAAGATTATCAACATTGGCCAATTACCACAAAATCAGCCAATATTGTAAAACTTATACTGATTAAGGTTGCACTACAATACTGAGTTGCAACTTGCAATATTAAAATGCTACAGGTTGTTAACCAACTAATAAAACAATATTCTCAGATTACTGACATATATGTTATTCGTCCCAAAATTAGTAATGGCACGACGTTGAAACCAATTTCATTCAAATATGTTGAGATTTACATTGTAATATAATCATACAGACTTTGCCCATTAACAGAAGTGCTAAATTCTTTGTCTGTCAAAATCTGCAGACAGCCTCAATGACAGCGATAATGAATTTTTAATATATATTAGCTATATAAAATAAGCATAAGGTCACTGTGTACATCTCACTTCCTAAGATTACATGGCATGTTATATAAAAAAGCTAGTTAGCCTATATATCAGTGTTGGGCAATGAGAAACTCATATTGTTAACCACAACTCTTAAGTATCACTCTACAGGCAACGTAAAATGATTAAAAGTGTCTAAATAAATAAATAAATAAACATGGCCGGTCATAATCATCATGTTCCTGTCATCTGCTGTGGTAAACTACGCCCACACACATATAGAAATAGAGGACCGCGGTCCAACACCTGTGTACTAGATACTAACACACCGGAAAGCGTGCAAACACACACACAAACTCATGCTTACCTACACAGCTGTCTGAATCTCTGGTTAACACCTGCTAGATCTGCATGTTATGGGTGGATGAGCTCTGTTCTCACACTCACACAGACACACAGATGGACATAGAGTTAGTCATCATACACCTAGACTTACACACACTTACACACCTCAGGCACAGTTTAGTCAGAGCCCAGCGGTTCTCACGCTCAGAGCAAACAACACACACACACATACACTTTCACAACCTATATCCCATAAACAAGCCCTCACACATTCACAAACAGACCCATAAACGTTAAAACCCCTAAAATACTGACTGAAAGCTAGAAATAAAAACAAAGGCTTGATAGTGAATAGCATCCTATCACACAGCTTGTCTGGTTTTTGTAGTGTGCATTATGCAAATCACAATACATTTTGTGCAGCACAGTATATCCACTGAACCCACAATGCAATGCACTAGACCTGACCGTCAATTTGCAAGTGTTCCAGTAAACAATATTAACCCATTTTTACTTATGTGATCAGACAATTTTACACAAAAATTGTTTATTTGTTCGATGATAACTGAAGGGCTAAATTGAACATGCAAAATAATTTTATCTTGGCATAATGCTTCATTCAAATTTGTCACTGAAGCTACATTTAATCAAATATTTTTAAGACCTAAAGTAACTACTTTTCAATTTAAATATATTTTAAAATAAAATGTATTCCTACTGAATTTTCAGCATCATTACTCCAGTCTTCAGTGTCAC
>SCHK01106273.1:4963-15661 GCA_004124795.1 Poropuntius huangchuchieni
ACTTATGATGCTGATATCACATATTTATTTGAATTTATTTTGAATACACATTCTGTATAAATGATATGCTCTAATACAGAGTTTAGCTCCAATGATAATGATCAAACCTGAAAAATCTAAATAATAGTCTTCAGGATTACCTGTAAATCACAGGCAGTTGTGTTTGATTAGGGTTGGACATAAACTCGGTATAGTACTCTAGGTCTTGAGGGCCAGAGTTGCCCTCCTCTGCTCTAATATTTTGAGTTTGGTGCACGTGTATATGAGGGTAAATGTGATTTCACCAAGTACAACATGTTCCTGGATCAACATCCTTGTTGATTCTGGAACAATATGCCAGTCAGGATTGAGGGATACATTTACAGGAAATGTCTGTTTTAGGCTTACAACAACAGTTATTATTCAGCTATCCTTTCCCTCTGATTTTTGGGATAAATTGTGGGTAGGGTTAGGTTTAGGGGTAAGGATACAGTTAGGTCTATGTTGATCCAGGAACATGTCTGGCTTGGCAAAATCACGGCGCCCGTATATGAGAAACACTTACCACACTAATGAGCTGTGCTAGAGAGACTTTGATGCCAATAGTGACCTGCTGACTCTTATTGACCGCAGGCCGGATAAGTTTATTGTAGCGCTCAGGACCAAGCAGAAAATCTACCAGCCTCTCCTCAGCATCAGCAGCAAGAGATCCTAATACACACACAAAAAGATTTACATGGAGATTGAAAAATGTTTAAAGGTAAATGCCTTTTTGTCATTTAAGGGGTCATATTGTGAGGAATTATTTGTAAAAATTTACAAGCAATTTTAAAATGAAATTGATTTCAAATGAAATCCAACACCAATCTTTTTCAGTGCAGTATAATGTTTTGTTTGCTGGAACATAAAATAATGTTTGTTTGTTTTAATTTATTTATTTTACTTTCCTTTTTTGTGATCAATGAATGTGCTAATGAATTTTTGACAGAGAACTTTCCTTTATCAAAGATGCGTTGGACTAAAAACAGCTCAATCGACATTTGACTTCAACACTTTGAGCATCAAATTTAAGAGTGGATTATTGTGTTAACAAGACTATTTATAAATTACTATAAATAAACTAAATTGTGATTGCTTTGCCTATATATATATATAAAGAGGAAAAACTGAAACAGTATTTTTTTGTACAACATATTCCAATAATATTTGTTTTATTTACAAAAAAAATAATAATAATTAAAGTGTACCATATCCTTCTAGCATTGTATCTAGTGTCTCTTTGCCAGAACCTTTTGAAATTGTGTCATTACATATCAAATAATCATCGGCAGACATTGATGTCACAAAGCAGTACCAGTACCATATCCTGCAGTTTTTTTATAGTTCCTGAGTTTTTGAGAATATCATGAAAAGGCCAGAAGTGTCTGCTAAGCTGCATGTAATCTGCTTTCATTGCAGAGCAAAAACACACAAACATGTCAGAATAATTTTCCTCTGCATCTTATCCCATCATAACTCATAAGCCCACCAATGCTGTGGAGGGGGTGTGCCAATGACATGGCAAAACAATGACTTGCCAAGACGGTAGCAACACACACACACTCACTCACACACACACACAAAACACACGCCATTTCCTCCCCACTGCATGTGGGATAAGATCTCCAGTGACTGCGCTCCTCCTCTCAAAACAGAACGCTGACACACACACACACACCTAGCTTCCGTCATGAATGCAAGATTGTGTCAGACTCAATTGGTGTGATCCGTTCCACACAGGAAGACACACACACCTTTGAGCTTTTGTGGCTATGTTGAGCTTTAGTCATTTTGCATGGCTTGTCCCTTTAAGCAAAGCAAGGTCCAGATCCACTTCATATCAGTTTATGCATTTGTGTGTAACTCAGTCCTCAAGGATGTTATACCCATGCAAAAGCCATAGATGACTCTCATCTATGCGAGTCGAAAGACAATCAATGAGTGAGTATATGTGTGTCAGACTTATTACCTTTAATCTCAGACCCATCTGTGTGTGACCACCATTTCCAGCTTAGTGCTTCATCAAACAGAAAAAACATCTGCAGCAGCATCTGACTCTAATTTTTCATTTTACTGATTCATTCTATTTGTCAGTCTTTCAATGTCTATACAGTATGAGCTAGAGTGGATTACAAATACAGTAATAGATACCAAAATACCAAAATCTCCTTATAAAATTATGAGAATGTTTATAAATAAACATTACATTTTAGACTGCTTTTTTTTTTTATCTCCATCAGTGAGAACTGTTCCAAACAAACACAAGGCAGAATCAACTTGTGTATTTTTTCTAAAGAAATTGTTTTATTTAGTAACAATATATTAAAAAGTGCCAGTAAAGACATTTACAATGTTACTAAATATTTCTATTTTATGTAAATGTTGTCCTTTTGAACTTCTGTTCATCAATATCATAAAAGAAATGTATCACAGTTTTAATAAAACTACTAGGCAGCACAACCATTTTCAATAGAAATGCTAAACCAAATCAGAAAATAAGAATGTTTTATGAAGGGTCATGTGACTCTGAAGACTGGAGTAATAGCTGCTAAATTTAGCTTTGCCATCACTGGAAAAAATACATTTTGAAGTCAAATAAAACAGACAACAGTTATTTTAAATTGTAATAAATTTAATACATTTAATACATTATTTGATCAAATAATGTACCTTTGATGAGATTTATTTCAAAAACATTAAAAATTTTACCAAAGCAAAACTTCTGAATAGTAGTTTAAATACAAGTGGTGTTTTGTTCCTGAATTACCCTAGTGAAAAATAAATGTACTAAAATGTATTTAAAATACTTTTTTTTCATGCTAAGTATAGTACAAATACATGTACAATTGTAGCCTACTCTTAGTATACTAAACTGTATACTTTCAATCTGCTAAACAACTAATTTTGTACTTCAGTACAACTAAAGATATACTGAAGTATATTTTAATTGTGCTAAAGTTGAACTATTGCAATCATACTTAAAGTACACTTTAAATATTTCACTTTTAAAGACCAATAATGATATTAAAACACATTTTAGGCTTAATATGAAGAAATGCAACGCACTGAAATGCAATTTGAATGAATCGATTGAATGATTCAGTGACTGACATGACAATATTAACTGCAGAAAGTGTCACTAAAAATTTCCATTAATAATGCACAGACTGATAGGCTGTCTGCAATGCACAAACACAGAGAAGGTGACTGATACACTGGACTGTATATCAAAGCTCTTGGAACGCTTCTTAGCCATTAAAATTCAAAGCCTGGAACTAAATGCTAATACTATAATGTTAAGGAGAATTCGCAATGTACTAACAAACATCAGCAGACTTGGGTGCGCCCACATATTTTTGTAGTAGTAGCAAAAATAATAATGGCAGAATGAATTAGTTTTAAGTAGCCGTGAAATTGTGAATTTTGTGATTTAAATGTTATCAAATTAAAATAAAGAATATATTTATTATTTATTGATATTGAACTGATATTAAAAATCTGGGTTATTTTATTTTTAAGTACAATACACTTACTATGAATGCTAGTCATTCTATACTAGACCTAAATTTATTTTAGAATTGTATTGTGCTATGTATCTTTGACTTACAGTACAGTTTATTGACCAGTAAGACATAGGTCAATTTGAGCACTGACCCTGTTGCCATCTTTTAGGCTGTTAGCCATTCTTTACTTTAAACTACAGACAGTAGTGTGATCATCTTTACTCTGTCATCAGTGATCTCATATTTACTTATGAGGCCTGTAGATCCTTTTCTTTTCCTAAACTGTGCAAATCTTTAGTAAAAAAGGCTGTGTAAAAGACACATATTGACATAAGCGACAACTCTCGAAAGAGCTGATAATTAAAGATGAAATAAATCATGAAGCTATAATTTACACTTTATGTGTGTTTGTGGCTATTCAGCTGAGCTGTAATTTATGTGCATGTGACTGAACTGCCTGTGAAGAGGTTGTGTGTTTTTGTCATGCTTGCTCTGATGTTAATGGATGTTAAGTGCTCTCATCCCTCACATTATCCCACCGTACTGTATAGTAATAACATTACACAGGCATAACCATAACACACAAAATTTTACCTGTATACTGTTTTACCAGCAATTCCATGGACATCATGGTTGCTGTTTTGCAACTTTGTTTTGGTGCAACTTACAATTATCTTTTTTTTTTTCAATGTGCAAATGTAATTGAATGAAAATAGCAAATAAATCCAAACTACATGCTGTCTTTATTAGATTAGATCTGCACATCGATCTTAATTCTGTATTTTCGTATCTGTTACATATACACTTGATCATTTACAAGATATTGATGTTGACAGTATATAGCCTAGTCTTTCTGCCTGGTTGTGGGCATCAACAGTCACAAAGACTTGGACCATAATATTTCTGTAAAATAAACAGAATGCTTATAAAGTGAATCCAAATCAATGTATCTACAGAATTACAGTAAAATAATCTAAATCTAGACTCTTTTAAATGTTTGAATGAATTTAGCCTGTAAAAATAGAAAATGTTTTCTCTCTTTATGTATATTATTCATTGTACATTTGTATCAAGTGGAAAGTGGCAAGCGGAAAGTTTTTTGCTATGGCCTTCCATTTAACTCTATTTTTACTCAATTTACTTCCACGTTCTAAAACTGAAAATAAAAGTCTACGGCCATATAAACTACCAAAAAAATAATAATTCAGCTCGGAAAACATCTTATTTTCAAATAATTTTGCATGGAACACAAAAGAAGAAGTTATAAAGAATGTTCACGCTGCTCTCTTTCATACAATAAAAAATGTATGGTGACCAGGCACTGTCAAGATTCAAAAATTATATATATATATTAAAAAAAGCATACAACTCAAGCACGTTATTTCAAGTCTTCTGAAGCAATTTGATAGAATTTCAGAGCGTAGGATTCAAACAGTGTAAAAATTACATATGACTTTCCTGAAGTTTCGGAAACATGGAAACTGAAAGAATTGTATTTGACCTACTTATTACACAGTGAACAAAAATAAACTTAATCAACAAGTCTTCCATTAGCAGAGAGAGAGAGAGAGAGAGAGACAGAGAGAGAGAGAGAGAGAGAGAGAGAGAGAGCACCAATGTTGCCAATGTCAGTAATAAAAGATACTGCATGCTTATTTTATGAATATTTGGCAAACCATTACAAAAACAAACACAACAACAAAAACAAACAAACAAAAAAGAGTGTTATTTGAATACAAGTATGCAATAGCTTCTTACTTGTCACGCACAGCCAAAGCAGGCAGAAACATAAAAGCCACTTTGATGCCATCACGGAGACCATTTCTCTCTCTCTCTTTCTCTTTGTCCCGGGTGAAGGTTCACAGTGATGTCCAGTCCAGTCCAGCCACTATCACCCTCCAGAATCCCTCGCCCTCTCCAGGACGGGTGCTGTCGTGTTTAACCCTACAGAGACTTATTCTCTCTGCTCCAGGCTTTGCTCTTCCTCTCTCGGTATTCAGCAGCCGTCTCCCAGTCATCGACAGATGTTTTGCTCGCGTTAATACAATGTATTCCTGTCCGCCGAGAGAAGCGCGAGACCGTCCAGAGACTCCAGTCAGATTACGCACGCTTATATTTGAAGCACGCTTAAGACATTCATCAAGTCAGTAGACATGGTTTAACAAGAAAGAAACACCGTTGTTGCATTTGCAAACATGTTTCCCGACAACTAGAAAATAAATGACAGTAGACTCCGGCTCCGGGTAAACTTTTAAGCGATGAAGCGCGAGAACTGACTCTAGCCTTTTCCGATGAGACTGTTAAATTTCCCTCACACGTACTTTAAACTCACATTCTTAGGTAGTGGCAATATTTTTAGATTACTGCACTGTTATTTTGTGTATTCCTNCAGTTTCCCTCACACGTACTTTAAGCTCACATTCTTAGGTAGTGACAATATTTTTAGATTACTGCACTGTTATTTTGTGTATTCCTGGCAGAGTGATCTTCGGATGCTGTGCAATAATCTGTGAGAAATAGCTACATTCTCATATGGGACACCGCTTCGGGAGGACCACGTGACAGATATGAAGCCGCATCATAACAGGTAATTTGATGAAACATTTAGCATGATAATTTAAAGATGTTTCACTTTACCCATTCAGTATATCTTATTTCCTAGTTTTATTCCCACGTTGTCATTCAGATTTATGCCTGATGTTATTATTTCTGTTATCCATAATATTTTTGAAGATATAGCTAGCCTATTTTTATGAGACCTGAGAGATTTCTTTCCCTCCATTGAAAGTCTATTCCATCAAAGCTTTGATGCTTCAAAACGTTCATTAAAAATATTGTGGTATAACATATAACAATAAGGTCCCATAGTTAACATTCGATAATGTAGGCTGTTAACTAACATTAATTAACTAAGGTTGTTACATTAAGTAGTACTATTAGTTGCTGACCCACACATACCTGTCAAAAAAATGTCCTTCTTTTCTCATTTGGACATTCTTAGTTCCAGAGATCACACACACACACACACACAAATAAATAAATAAATAAACCAAATCTTCTGTGACCTACTAAAATATTCTATTTTTAGCCCCTTAACACCAACAGCCAGTGATCACCAAATGCTGTAAAATATAAATAAATTTTAACAAAATAATTAATTTAAAAATATGGTAACTTTTGATAAGTTTTGGTAGATGATGACAGAATATTCCGTTTAAAGCGAATGATCTGCAGAACACAATTTGACTGACCAAATGTATACATGTGAATGGTGGTTTTATCTACATTTTAGAAAAAAATAATGCCTTTCTTTTAAGTTGTTACAGTCAAAATCCACTTGTGTTTCAGATACCATTTGTTTAAATGGGCATGACGTTTCTGCAGATGCCTGCTCTTTCTCTCTCACACACACACACTGACACACAACACAAGTAGAGATAGAGAGGTTAGGGTTTTAAAAGGCCAGCTTCTGCATTCCACATCAGCAGTAGGTAACCTGCCAACTGTTAAAAGCATAATCTTGTTCACAACATAGAAAAATCTCCACACTGCACACACACACATACACACAGACCGTCACGTATACTGTACAACAAATACAGATTCATTATTTTTCACTGTGTCAATAGACACTCACATGTGAGACATTCATTTCAGCGGGGAAGCTAGTGTACATATTGATGTTAATGTTGAGAAACATTATAAAAATGTGTAACGTGGCAAAACTGCGTAAGAACTGACATATTTGGCATCCAGAGGATCTAATCCATAAACATGTTTGGGATCATAACGCAATTTAGAATTGGTTTCCTTCAAGAGTGACAACGTTTGATAATGAAAAGACATTTGATAATGTCTTTTCATTATCAAAAATATATATATATATATATATATATATATATTTGATAATGAAAAGACATTTGATAATGCTTTTTGACATTTTTGGGCATGGTAACACCTTACAATAATGTGAATTGTGTAGTTAATGCAATAAATATGAACCAGCAATTAATTTTATAGCAATTATTAAGTTATGTTCATTTATACAGCAAATGTACTATTGTTTATTGTTGTCAATGTATTCATGTATCAAGGAACTTACATCAAATATTTACTATATCTTCAGAATTCATGATCGTAAACTTTTCATGTTTGGTATCAATTTTACAGTCTTGGTGCGATTGGAAATATGATCTTAGTCCCATATCAGCAGAACAGACAAAAAAAGAAAAAAGATCTCAAATCTGAGGAAAATTCTGATCTTCTGGTGTGAGTTGTGCCCCTGATAAGGTCTTTGCCAGATGTTGTTTTTTCTACCACGGGTTAGATATGGCTTTCAGGTCACCTCATATCCTAGCAAAGTCCTGTGAAGCTTTTATTATGCTAAATTTATGATTGTTTTGTTTTGATCTGAGTATTTAAAGAGGGCTGGTGAAACATTCAGGGAAGTATCTGTAAACAGAACTTCCCACACGATTGCTGCGTGTCTCTCTATTTACCAAGTATGCTCTTTTAAATAATTTTAGTATTTTAGGTTTGTGTTTCATGCTGATCAGTTGTGTAACCAAATTTTAATGTATTTCCTGTAATTGATGTATTCTCATTTTGCATTGATTGAATTTGTTCTTTGTTGTTTTTTATTATTGTTTGATTATGCCTGGCAAAAATAAATGTTCATTTTGATTTATTCTGGGTATTCTAGAAAGCATTTTTCAAGTAGACTAATGTGTAGTGGTATTTCCGCAACAGATCATACCGAAGCACCAATGGATGAACCATGGGGAACACCATTAGGGACTTCTGATTTCTGACTGTCACTGGCTTAACATGGTGTAGCTCTCGTGGTTATAGGAAAAAATTCACTTTTTGTTATGAGTATGCAGGGTGCAGCTCACTCAAAGATATTATAATCATTCTGCATCCTCTGAGTAAGTTCAGAACTGATGAGCTGGTGTCCGTGGATTCACTGTCGGCCTTACTGTATGTACTGTAATTATCCATAGATCTATTGCTGATTTAAAAACACACAGCTCTTTCACACTGAGTCATTAAAATTGCAATCAAGGCTGTGGCTACTATATTAGGTGTAAAGGTGGTTTATGACAGAGAAGTGTTGCGTAAATTGTGCTCTCACACACCTCCCATTTACGGGATGATGGAGATTCCAATCTGTCGTAATGGACTTGAATCACATCTCGCCTTCTGTGGTCCACAGTAAAAGAGATTGACGGGCAAAGATCTGTGAGAGACAGATTTCTGTAATATCTGGGGGATGGGTACAGATTTAAAAAAGGGTAAGGGATGATTCATTAGATGTACCATTTTTATTCTTTTTCCTGGAAGACAAACACCTGTTGTTGTCTGAGAGGTGAGATTACAGCTCTGATCCATCCTCCACATCCTACCCCTCCGGCAAACAGCAGACACTTTCCACAACATTTCTACAACTGTCATTGATATAAGTGTGTGATGTGTTCAAGATCAGCCGAGGACAGTTAATAGTTTAAGTAAAGCGATTTGTCTTCCTGGGTTCACAAACACATGTGGTCAGTTTATGAGTGGGCACCACATATATAATGCTAAAATAATTTTTATGGTAAAGTCTTAAAGTGATACACCCAAAAAATTTTAGAAATATAAATCGCTGTGTGTCCAAATAATGTAAGTTTTAAAAACCATGCAAAATGAACAAGTCCTCCATATGACCCCAGTTAATGAATCAGTGTCTTCTGAAGCAAAATTCTTCAACTGGGGTCATATGGATTACCATTGAGTTCACTTTGCATGGTTTTTCGCATTCACTTTGAGGGACCACTTGCAGTATATGGAAGTATGTTTGAAGTGAGTAGCATTATATCATTACAGTGGCACCTGTCAGGGGGTGGGATATATTAGGCAGCAAGTCAACAGTCAGTTCTTGAAATTGAATGGATTGGAAGCAAGCGAAAAGCTCGAAAAGATGACTTTGACGAGAGCCAAATAGTGATGGACAGATAACTGTGTCAGAGCATCTCCAGACCCGAATGATTGGCAAAACATTCATGCATTTAAGGGTTAGACAATTTTGTGAACAAGAGAAAATTTAGGACGGGACCTGATTATGTCCATCGAAAATTGATCAGTGATCAAGGGGTCCAAAACTTATCTTTGTCTACATCACAAAAAGAGGTAAATCCAGCCCTGTTAATGGTACAATCTGTTGAGGTTCATCTCAAGTAACCCGAAATGTTATTGGCAGCCATAACACAGCCAAAGAAAACATTGCTATGGTTGCCATCTCAGGCGAATGATTTGTGATCATGAGTGTCAGGTGATTGCCCTAACTTGAAGTAACTTTTGTGGTTAATGAAATGTTTGAAATTGTAGGCCTCTATTTTAAGAGACCCTTCTTTGAAACACACATACCCTGCGCTCAAACACTGGCATGAGCTTCAGGCAGCATTTAAAACGTGTTTTGCAATTTTGTTTGGTGCCAGTAGTGTCACAGAAATCAAACACTTCAACTTTTAAAGCCAGTCATTCAGTCATTTTGTGCTTTTGTGTTTTTCCCTTGTTGAATGTGATTCTGCTCATTCAGCTGTATTATTTCATGACAGTGGCAGCAAGGTCATAAGGTCAAAAACAGTGGAAAGCTTTATCCCTGACCGCTGCACTACCAAAGGTCAAACTCCATTTCAGGGACAGTGCAGAGCAATTTAGAGTTGAGGAAAGGGTAATTGGGACTATCTCTGACACTGTCTGTCACACACACACATATGCAAATATACACTCACACCCACAAGGTATTTCCTGTCATAGAAATGCCAGATTTGGCACTGCTTTGCTTTCAATTTGACTATGTCAGCAAAAAATTTTACTCAGCATGTCCTAGTATTGACACTGGGCCGGGGGTTTGTGTGATTTTTGAAAGAATTACTGCAAGTCTGAAACTTCCTCTCTTTCTTTTTTTCTTCATCTCCTGATTTTTAAGTTTAGAATAACCTGGCACTGTGACATCATGACATTTCTCACAGATTTTGTTCACTCTTAACAGAAAGTACCTGATTATCATGCCCACAGCCAGGTATCCTTCTCTCCAACAAAGCTTTCTTTTTCTGTCACCATTTCTAATCAGAAAGTACAAAAATTCTTCACCCAAGTTAAAGGGTTAGTTCACCCAAAAATGAAAATTAGCATA
>SCHK01106291.1:0-10760 GCA_004124795.1 Poropuntius huangchuchieni
ACAGCTGAACTCCAGAAAGAAAGGAAAGAAATTAATGATCTGATTAAGGAGACAAAAAGAAAAGACATGGTCTTGGATGAAATGAACACAGAAATTGAAGTGAAAACTAAAGCCATTCAATCTGATAGAGACATGGTTGAGAAGGAAAAACATGAACTTGAGAAAATAAAATGTGAACTTGCCAAAGCCAAGGAGGATCTTGAAAAAGAAAGAGGAAAGCAAAACATCATACTAGTAGAGATACAGAAAGAGAGAGACAACCTAGAGGGGATGAAGGAGACCATCACAAGACAAACACATGATATGAAAAATCAAGAGGAACAAATAAGACAAAAACATCATGAACTTGAACAACTGCAAACTAAAATTCAAAATCAGAAACAGGAACTAGACAATGATAGAGACTTGATAACAAAAGATAGAAGTCAGCTTGATCTGAGACAATCTGAGCTACACAAACAACAGACAGAAGTGAATGATATTATGGAAAAAGTGAAGAATGAGAGAAGCCAACTAGATAAAGATAAACAAGAGATGGAAGAACAGAAACAGCTAATGAACAAAGAAAGAGATGATGTAGACCAAAGCAGAAAAGATCTGAGTCAAGACCTAAAGATGATGACACTTCAGAAACAAGCGATTGAAGATGAGAAGAACAAGTTAGAACGGATGAAGATTGAGCTGCAAAAGCTGGAAAATGATAGACAACTGCTGAGGAGAGACATGGAAAATCTGCAACAAAAACTAGTTAATGTAGACAGAGATGCAGAGAGTCTGAAAATTGAGAGAGAAGCTTTGGAGAATGAGAAGGAAGTAATAAAACAGATCAAAACTGACCTGCAAACAGAAACACATGAAATTGAGAAGATCAAACAACAAACACAACATGAAAGACAAAGGCTTGATGAAATGACAGCTCAACTACAGAAAGAGAGGAAAGAAATGAATGATCTCATTGAGAAAATTAAAAAGAAGGGAGATATTCTGGATGAAACTTATACTGAAATGCAAAGGCAACAAGAAGCAATTGAGAGAGGCAAAGACTTGATTAGAAGGGAACGGTCTGACCTAGAGAAAACCAAAGCTGAGATGTCTCAAACCAAGGAAGAGCTTGAAAAACAGCTTTCTGAACAAAAAACAAACAATGAGATCACACTGGCAGAGATACAACATGAGAGAAACATGCTTGAACAGATGAGTGAGAAAATAACAAGAGAAAAAATGGCACTTGAAGATGAAACGCAAGAGTTACGAATGGAAAAGAAAAAACTTGTGGAAAGAAATCAAGAAGATATTGATCACCTGAGGTTTGGCATAACAGAAGAGAGTCTGCTTGAGAAGTCAGAGGCTGAAATGGTTCTTCAACAGAGTGACGTAGATGTAGTCAAATCTTTAACAGACAAAGAAATGGCAGATCCAGATGCAAAAAGTGTCTGGATGGAGCAGATGCTGGAAATGGACTTAAAAGATGCATTAGAAACAGAAGGTGAGAGCCAAAAGTCAGACTTGCCTGAAGCTGAGGATTTAGGTCATAAACAGGAGATGATGTTAGAGAAGAAGTTTATTGAAGATGAAAAGGACAAACTGGAACAAATGAGAGCTGAACTGCAAAGAGAAGCTGAACACATTGAAAAGAAAAAGCAGGACATGCAAAATGAAAGCCAGAAGCTAGAAGAAATGTCAGCTCAACTTCAGGAAGAGAGAAGAAATCTTGAAAGCCTTAATGAGGAGATTAATGTTCAAAAATTGAATCAACAAAAGCAAGCAACTGAGTTTGAAATGGAGAAGACTGATTTAGAGAAAATCAAAACAGAAATTGCTAAACCCAACAAACTTCTTGCAGAACAGCAAGAAATGAATGAGATGACAATAAAAGAGATGCGGACAGAGAGAGATGCACTTGAGGAAACGAGGGTGAACATCTCAAAACAAGTGGAGACTATTCAAAAAGCAAATGAAAGTCTTTCTAACAGAGAAAGTGAACTTGCAAAGCTGCAGGAATACATTTTACAACAACAACATGAAATGGACGAACTGAAAAACACAATCATGATGGAAATGAGTCAACTGGACCAGAGACAAACTGACATTGATCTATTACAGAGAGAGGTTGATGATCTAATGGAATTCACAAAGGCAGAAATGACCAATGTAGAAAGAGAAAGAGTGGAAATGATGGCACAGAAGAGAAATATAGAAAGACAGATGGTCAGTCTAGAGGAAAAAAAGGAGACTTGTAAACAACTGAGACTAAAATTACTGGAGGAAAAGGATCAGGTTGAAAAAGACAGAGAGCTGTTGACCAAAAATTTGGATCTTATGGAGAAGCAAAAAATGGATATGGAGAAAGAATTAAAGAATCTAAAAGTTGAGAAACACACCTTTAAAAATGAGAAGGAGGAACTAGAGAGGATGAAAACTGACCTTCAAAGACAAGCAGATGTCTTGGAGAAACTATCTGAGAAGACAAAGAATGAAAGACGGAGGGCAGAAGAGATGGCAGCCGAATTTAAAAAGCAATTAGACATCAGTGGTGTTCCAGCGGACTACCAACAGGTGGAAGAGCTCACAGATGAGACTGAGAAGCAAAGAAAGGAAATTCAGTCTGCCAAAGACTTGCTTCAAGAAGAAAGATCTGAGCTGGAGAAAACCAAAGCAGAGATAAACCAAGCCATGGAAGAACTAGATAGACAAAGAACTGATTTACAGAGAGATAAAGACATTCTGAAGCAAATGAGTACAAATAACTTGAGACAAATAGCTCAAATTGAATATGAGAAGGAAAAATTACAACACAAAGAGAATGAACTAGAACAAATGAGAACAGAACTTCAAGATAAACAAAAAGAAATGGATGGCCTGAAAAACAACATCATAAAGGAAAAGGCTGATTTTGAGAATCTGGAACAAAAGAGAGCTGAGTTGGCTAGAGACTTGGAAAACCTCCAAATTGAGAAACAAGCTTTTAAAAATGAGCAAGATGAGATAGAAAAGAAGAGAGAGGATATTAAGAAGTTGAAGCTAGAAGTTCAGAAAGAAAGGCAGAGGGCTGCAGAAGAGATAGAAAAAGAGAGACAACAATTTGCTAAGGAGATCAAAATGAAAAATGACACCCTGGATGAAATACAAGCTGAGATAGAAAGACAAAAAGAAGCCATTGCTGTAGACAAAGCGATTGTTATAAACGAAAAGGTGGATCTGGAAAAAACCAAGGAACGTTTCAAAAGACAATCCGAGGAGAGTGACATCACTCATGCAAACCTGCAGAAAGAGAGAGATAGTCTTGATCAGATGAGAGTGGAGATCTTAAAGCAAAAACTTGACATAGAGAGAGAAAGAGGTGAACTGTTAGAGCAGCGTCAGCTCATGGAGACACTAAAGAAGAACACTGAAAATGTGGAACAGCTGAGGAAAGAGCTTTTGGATAAAAAGGAATTGACTGAGAAAAGCAGAATGCAACTGAAACGAGACATAGATGATATGGAACAAAATAAATCAAATCTGCATAAAGAATTAGAGGAGATAAAAGTTAAAAAACAGGATATTCAAGATGAAAGAGTTCAACTAGAGCGAATGAAAGCTGAATTTGCAAAAGAAAGAAAAGCAAATGATGAAATGTTGAGAGAGGCTAAAAAAGAAATGGAGAAATATGAGGAGATCAAATCAAATATTCTAATCCAAAAGGAAGAGTTTGAGACTAAAAGACAAGCAGAAGTAGAGGAACTCATTGGTATGAGAGCAGAAATACTCAGACAGAAAGAGGAATTAGAGGACAAGATGCAAAAGACTAAACGTGAGATGACAGAATTAAAGCTTCTTCAGGATGAAAATGATTGCAAGAGGAAAGATCTTGATCACAAGATGAGACAGGCAGCGAGAAAGAGAGAGGAGTTGGAGAAAATGAGAGCTGATATTGAAAGTGCAAATGAGAAACTTGCAATGGACAGGGTCATGTTAAGTATAGAGCGTGATGACATGGAGCGAATGAAAGCTGAGAAACAACGAGCAGGAGAGGAACTACAATCTCATATGGAAGAAAGAGGTGGAGATCTGGAAGAGAAAGAACAAATAAACACTAAGATACAGAGGCTTATTCAAGAGGCTGAAAAAACTAGGGAAATGGCCTGGAGAACAAAACATGACCTGGAAAGAAGCATGCAGAGAGATGTTAATGTTCAAGCAGATTCAGAGGAAAGGCAAGAAATGAGTGTTTACATGCAGAGGCTGATACAAGAAATTGAGCATGTCAGAGAGGTTCTCAGAAGAATGAAAGAGGAACTCAAGGCTGCTAGAGAAGAAAGATTTCAACTGGAGAACGTGAGATTGGAAGTCGAAGCCATGAAACATAGCATGAGGGAAACCTATGAGCAACAGAACAAGGAGATACAAAAAGAAAAGCAGCAAATTGAGAGTACCAAAGACTTTTTGAGCAGAGAGCGAAGTGATCTTGAGCAAAATAGAGCTGATTTGGAAAGACAAAAACAAGAAATGGCATTGGACAAACAAAAACTCCATGATGAAAATGAACTGCTAAAGAAAGAAAATGTTGACATGAAGAAACAATATGAAACTCTCAAAAACCTTCTAGAAGCAACAACTAGAGAAACAACAGCACAAACACTTAAACCTCCCAGAAAAAAGAAAGTAATGAGAAGAGATTCTGAGGAATTAAGGGAGAAAATGGAATCATTAAGCATGGACGACCAGAAAGAAGAGAGTAAGAGTCAGACAGATGAAATTAACAGACAAATAGACAAATTGACAGAGCTAAAGGCTGAGCTGGATCAACAGCAGATGGAACTTCAGAAAACTAAAGCAGACTTAAAACATCAGATGGATGAGCTAGAAAACATGAGGTCTGAGATATTGCAACATGAAAAGGACACGAGAGGGGTGGAGCTGATGGATATACAGAGCCAGAGAGAAGTCCTAGAAACAAGGATCCAGAAAATGATGCATGAGAAGGGAGAACTGGAAGTATTAAGGTCTGAAATAGTCCTAGAAAAGAAAGATCTGGACCAGAAGATGAAACAAGTGATAAGAAAGAGGGATGAGGTGGAGAAAATGAAGACTGAGATAGCAAAGGCAAGAGAGGAGATCAACAGAGAACGGCAGGAGCTGGAAATACTCAGGAATGATGTTCAAAGTGCAAGAGAGGATTTTGAGCTATTGATGGAGACAACTGTGAATCTAGAAGATGAGGAAAGTACCAATGCTGACATCCAAAGGCTCATTTTAGAGGTGGTGAAAATCAGGGAAATGGTGAGAAATCTAAAAGCTGACATGGAGAGCAGGATGGAGGAAAGTAAGGTGGTGAGAGATGATAAGGAAAACTTCAAGTCTGAGATCCAGAGGCTCATTCAAGATATTGGACAAATAAGGGAAAATCTTGGAAACCTTAGAAAAGAGATAGAAACCACCAGAAGAGACAAGAATGAATTGGAAAAGATGAGAGAAGAGCTTGCAGAAAAGCAACAGGAGGAAGAGAGCATGAGAGAAATGCTGCAGAAAGAAAGAGAAGAACTGGAGCAGCTGAAGGATGAGATAAACAGAGAAAAGGAGGACGTGGAGACCAAAAGAGAGCAGGTTAAGGTAGAAATAGCAAAAGAAATGGAAGAGTTTAAGGACACAAGAAAGAACAAGGAAGAACTGCAAATGGTCACTGAAGAACTCTTGAGAAAAGAGAGTGATCTGGAACAGCTCAAAAGAGATACACAAAACCTATTGCAAACCATGGAAGAAATGAAAACCCTGCATGAAAAGAAAAGGGCTGAACTGGAAGGCATTACTTCTGAAGTAAAAAGAGGAGAGCAGATACTGGAGAAGCAAAAACATGAGTTGGTAGAGAAAAGTTGGATTGTTGAAGAAATAGAGAAAAAGAAAGATACACTTGAAAAAATCAATATGGAAATACTGAGGAAGCAAGAAGATGTAGAAAAAGAAATGGACAATTTAAGGCAAGAGAAACAAGAGCTGGAGCTCTCTAGAAGTGAACTACAGAGACAGAGAGTTGTTGTTGAATCTTCAAAACATGCTTTGACCATGGAGAAGGATCGGTTAGAAGATGAACAAACTAAAATCAATCAACAAAGGCATGGAGTGAGTGCTGCAATTAAGGCTTATCAGGTGGAACTGAAAAATCTAGAAAAGATGAGGTATGAACAAGAAAACGAGAAGGCTAAACTTGATGAAAAGTTCCATGATGCTACAAAAATGGAGGAGAAACTACAGGAGACGAAGAGTGAACTAAACAAAGAAAAAGAGCAAGTGGAAGAAATGAAGCAGATGGTCAGCAAAGAGAGACATTTGATTGAACAAGAGAATGCTGAGCTTCAGAAGAAGTCAGAGATCACTGACAGACTCATTCAGGAAGCAAACAATGAGAATGACAGATTAACAGACCTCAGTCTAAAACTTCAAACACAAAGAGAAGATATAGAGAATATCATCACAGAAATAGAGACCAAGAAGAAAGATCTCGATATAATCAGTGCAGAACTTCAAGATGATAAGATACGACTGAAAAATGACAGGGATGTTTATGAAAGGGAAATGACACATCTGCAGCTCAAGAGGGAAGTGTTAGTGAGAGAAACAGAGGACCTGGAAAGAAAAGCCTTACAGCAGAAAGAACAAGATGAGATGGCGAAACGAGAGATTCAAAATCAAAAAGAGGCTCTAGAGCAAATGAAGGTGGACATTCTGAAGGAAATAAATGATGTTGACAAAGAGAAGAAAAATGTACATTCAGAAAAACAGAAACTGGATACACTTCGAGAAGAACTGCAAAGAAAGGAAAGTGAGCTTGAAAACAGAGTAAAAACTTTCAAGGAAGAGCAGCAGCAGCTGAAACAGACTCAAGATGAAATGTATAAAATCAAGAAGGAGATTCAAAGCAATCTGGAAAGAAAGGAGGCCGAAATTCAAGAGGAGAGACAGCGATTAATGGAAATGGGTGAAACAATTACAAGAGAAAGCAATGAGTACAGAAAGCTGACTGAAGAAGTACAGAAAGAAAAAGAGCAGCTTGATATCAGCAAAAAGATGATGCATCCAGAGAAGGCCAAACTTGAAAACATGAAAAATGATCTGGAGAAGCAATTACAAAATCTAAGACAAGAGAAACTGAATGTACAAGATGAGAAGAATGCACTAGAACAGATAAGAGCAGAATTCAAAGAGATCCAAAATGTTATCAAGAAAGAAAGAAAGGATCAAGAGAAATGCTGGCTGGAAATTGAGGGTGAAAAGCAAAGAGTGGAGGAAGAAATAAGACAATTAGAGAGACAGAGGGAAGAAACTAACAAACTTCACAGTGAGTTGCAAATAATTAGAGATGACATTAAAAGTAAGAAAGAAAAGATCGATAAAGAAATGGAAGAATTATTGCAAATGAGGTTTGACCTGGAGAGAACAAAAGTAGAAATCGAAAAGGATAATCAACGACTTCAAGATGATAAATTTAATCTTGAAAAGACAAAAGCTGAGCTAAAGATACAGACGGATAAAATGATAATAATAGACACTAACCTAAAGGAGAAAGAAAGAGAAATTAAAATCCAACTAGATAAAGACAGAGAAGAAATTAAACGTTTGTCTGAGGAGACTGAAATGAAAATGAGGGACCTTGATAAAACGATAAAGGAGATGGAGAGACATAAGCAAGAAATTGAGATAACAAAAGTGATGCTTGAAAAGGAAAAGACAGAAATTGACAAAGAAAAGAAAGACTTAGAAAACCAAATGATGGACCAGATAGAAAATAACAGACTGGCCCTTGAGGAGATGAAGGAAGAACTTCTTCGTGAAAAACAAGAAACAGAAGAAGAGAGGAATAACTTGGTGACTTTAAGAAACAAACTAGAAGTTTTAAGAGCAGAGATACAGAACAAGCAAAATGAAAATGAAATTTTGAAGAAGAAACTTATTTTGGAAAAATCAAACATTGAGGAATGGCAGGTTGAGGTACTCCACCAGCAGCGACAGAATGATCAAACCAGTGAGGAAAACAAAAAAGAGAGAGGAGATCTGGAGAAACAGAGATTTGAAACTGAACAGCAGAAACAGATGTTGGAGCTTAACATCATAAAAATGAATGAAGAGAAGCAAATACTTCAGAAAGCCAAAGAAGAAATGGAAAACATAAAATACATGACCAACAAAGAAAGAGACAAGGTTGAACAAATGCAAGGTGAAATACACCATCAGATTCAGTCAATTGAACTACAAAATCAACTCATGCAAGACAAGCAGAAAGATCTTGATGAAAAAGAGCTAAACATACAGAGGAAGGAAAAGGAAGTAGAGAAGAGAAACAGAGAATTAGATGGAATGGCTGCTCAGCTTCACATTGAACAGGAACATTTGAATAATGCTCTTGAGGAAACCAAAAAGAGACAACATGCCCTTGAAATGATGCAGGTTGATATAGAACTGCAAAAACAAGAAAATAATAAGGACTTTGAGTTGCTTAAGAAGATACGACATGAAATAGACAATGAACACACAGAAATGAAGCAGAAAAAAGATGATCTGCAGATCTGGACAAAACAACAGAAAGATAAGGTTCAAGCCCAGTTAGAAGAAAATAAGAGAAAGAAGAGTGAACTAGAAGAGCAAAATCAACAGATTAAGACTGAGAAAGATCTTCTGGAAAAAGAGAGAAATAACACTGAAAAGGAAAAAGAAGATTTGAAAAGACGAGCTGATGATCTGGAGATGCGCATGAAAGAACAAAAAGAAAAAGAAGAGATGAGAAAAAGATCAATGGATGATGAGAAAAAGCTTCTTGAGGAAAAGGCTAATGAAATTCTGAGACATAGAGATGAAATAGAGAACGAAAAAGAGGACATGATGAAGAAGTGGAATGAGCTGGAAGTTCTCCAGAAGACATTACAAAAACAAAGAGACGAAATGGAAGAAATCAAATATGAGTTACAGACTGAAAAGGCTGAAATTAATCATCAGCAGCAAAGACTGGATGAGAGTATAAGAACTGTGAATGAGGAGAAGAGAGATCTGGAGAACATGAGGAATGAATTTGAAGAATATAGACAACAAATGGATGAAGAGATAAAAGTAAAACTAAAGATGGAGAGAGAGGAACTTAATCAGATGAAGAGTGATCTGGAAAGACAGAAAACTGAAATAGATCATGAGCAGAAGAAAATAGATGATGACAGAAATATGATTGAACAGAGAAGAAATGACTTGGAGAAAATGAGGTCTGAAATAATGTTACAAAGAAAGCAAATAGAAGAAGAGAGATCAGAACTTGACAACAAAATAAAACAGACTGATCTAGAAAAATGTGACATTGAGAAGAGCAAAGAAATCGTACAGGGGATATTGGATAAGGCAGAAGAACAAAGAAATTATATTAAACTCCATGAAGAGAAACTTGAACTTGAGAGACAAAAGATCAATGATGAAAAAGATTTTCAGGCTCAAATAAAAACTAAGCTGCAAAAAGAAAGTGAACAAATCAGATGCATGGAAGAGGAAATAAAGAAGGAGAGAGAAACACTGAAAGAAATGGAAGCTCATCAACAAAAGGAAAAGGATGAACTTGAGAGTGTGACTGAAGAAACAAATAGACGAGAAGAAAATCTGGAAATAATGAGCGCAAACATAAATGAACAAAAACAAGAGCTGAGAAAATACAGAGAGGTTCTAGAGCAAGAGAAATATGAAATAAACAATAAATGGATACAGTTACAGCAGAGAATTGATGAATTTGATACTCAAGTCAGACAACAGAAGGAAAAGGATTTTATGAAACAGGAGGAGATGGTAAAAGAAAGAACAAGTCTAGAACAGACCAAAGTCAAGATCCTGGAGCTGAAAACTAAAGCTGAGCAGGAACATCAAGATGTAAGACTAAAAATACAAGAACTGAACACACTACAAGAACATATTATGAAAGAAAAGGAAAAAGAAGAAGAAATGAGAGTAAAAGCAAAGATGGAAAGAGAAGAACTTGATCAGATAAAGAGAGACTTGGAAAGAGAGAAAACTGAAATGGACGATGAGAGGAAGATGATTGAACAGGAAAAAGAAGACCTGGAGAAGATGCAGTCTGAAACAATGACACAAAGAGAACAAATGGAAGATATGAGAGAAGCAATCAAATTAGAGAGATCAGCACTTGTCCAGAAAACACAAGTGATTGATCTAGAAAAGAATGAAAAGTACAAAGAAAAAGTTCAGAAACTATTGGACCAGGTGGATGAACAGAGAAATTATATTACACTCCAAAAAGACGAAATAGACTCACTGAAAGCACAGATTATTAAAGAAAAAGAAATTAACATGAAAGCAAAGATGGAAAGAGAGGAACTTGACAAGATAAAGAGCGAACTGGAAAAGGAGAAATCTGAAATTGATCATAATCAGAAGAAAATGAATAATGACAGAGAGGTGATTGAACAGGAAAGAAACTCTCTGGAGAAGATGAAGTCTGAAATAGTGACACAAAGAGAACAAATGGAAAAACACTTGACAGAGACTATCAAACTAGAAAGATCAGCACTTGACAAGAAAATGCAGGAGATTGATCTAGAAAAGAATGAAACTGAAAAGAACAAAGAAATAGTTCAGAAATCAATGGATAAAGTAGAAGAGCAGATGAATCATATTAAACTCCAGAAACAAGAACTTGACCTTGAAAGACAAAAGATCAATGATGAAAAATGTATTCTAGCTCAAAGTAAGACAGAGCTGCAAAAAGAAAGTAAACAAATCAAATACATGGAGGAGGA
>SCHK01106326.1:0-11279 GCA_004124795.1 Poropuntius huangchuchieni
GTATATATTTATATTCATATGATTTATATTGTATTTAAATAATTCATCAAAAACATAATATTACTAGTGCTGGGCAACGATTAATTGCGATTAATCGCATCCAAAATAAAAGTTTTTGTGTAAAATATGTGTGTACTGTGTATGGTTATTATGTATATATAAATACACACACGTAAGGGAGTTTGGCTGAAGGGCAGCTTGTACTTTTACGAGTTTGCTTCACTGACTTTGTTGATGGAAGGAAATTATCCGTATTGATCCTTTTTCTCATTTCGCTGAGTAAATTGTCTTTGGCTGCGTTTTGACATTTGCTTGGTCCTGAAGATTGTGACATCTAAAAGCCATCTCTGAAAATTGCTCCGGGTGTAGATAACAAGTGGACAGATTTGCTTTGCAGGTGATTGGTGTTTACATGGCCTCGTGAACATGCACCTGTTTACAGAACATAGACAAACACTGTATAACTCAGTGTGATGTAGCTGCCTTACTATCTCTTTGATATCTTTATACATTTGCCTTTGATGACAATCCCATTTACAATTACTCATTCGGCAGATGGTTTGATCCAAGTAACCTACACTACAAGGACAGTCCTCCAAACAGTGATTAAGGGGCATAATTCATGATGGCTTCAGTTTCTTGAAGCCACAGCCATCTAAAAGAAACAAAGATTTAGCCTCTGTTGGAATAATGATCTCATTATGCAGGTTCAGCATGTGCATCTGCATGTGGACGGTCCCCTCAGGTGACCTCATACTGAAATATGGAGTCATTTTCTAAATGAAGCCTGGTGATGCTATGTTGGCCCATCTCTCTGGCCTCATGAACTCTTAATGGAGTCTAATGAAATAAACAGCAGGCCCAGGCTTTGTCCCAGATCATGAAATGCTTTTCCTTTTTGTCTTTCTCTCTTAGCCTTCGTTTGGCACCTGGGTTGAGTCATAGGACTTGACTCTAGACGTCTCAAAAAGACTCTGAGTGGTCCCTGTTCAGAAACAACCATGTGGAAAAGTTACTTGTTTTGCAAGCAGTGGTGCTGATCGCTGGTTTTGGGAGGTCAGCAGATTCTTTATTCCCAATTTCAATGTTCCAGTGGGGCAAAGAATGGGACAGGGAGCAAACCGAGACGAATTGGAAACATAAAAAAAAAAAAAAATCACTCAGAAGTTGCTAAATTGCACAAATAATTACAAAGGGATGGCAGGTAACGCACTGAATTAAAAGTGAAACATTGAACCTTTTTTTTTTTTTTTTTGTGAAACACTACAATCGTTTTAGTTTACTTTGAAAAATCATTTTTACAGTCTAATTGAGTATTGACTGTTTCATGCGATTTTCCTTTGATTCTACAATGTTGGTTTGTACATATTGTTTTCCATTAACACAGATTTAGTTAAATGACAAAGATTAAAGGTGCTTGTCGGCATTAGTTTTTCTAATCCACTGTTTGTTTACTGAGTGGCATTTTAAAGAGGCAGCTGAACCATTTTCATAAGAGTTTTGCTTTGCATTACAAAGACCATGTGTGCACCTCTCAAGGGTCTGTGACCACTCATCCACCCTTTCTCAGGAAGGTTGTTAAACCAACGCGAACCCCTCTGTCCTTCATCTGATCTTCATCTGAATTTACACTCACGTTCACATTCAGGGCTGTAACGAAGACGTGACTGAAGATGGCTGGATTCATTTTAGTGTTATTTGAGGAGACAAAGACTGTTGATTAGTTCTGAAGGGCAGCTGTTAGACACTTCCCGTCTTATAGATGCCTCATACATAACTCATTTTCAGCAGGGGGGAATTTGCTAAGAATGAATGGCGCCATAATAGCACTGCAGTTTTTTTTCTTTTTGTTTTTTTGACACGCTGTCTTGTTTTAGCACTCTGTTTACTAAAGTGTGATCAATTGCTATTACTCATATTGGCAGATAGAAAATATACACAAACATTTTTTTATTATATAGTGTTTTTGTGAATTTAGAAATGTATCTGTAATACTGATATCTGTATAGGTCAGTATTGGACTTAATCAAAGGTAATCTTTAAAAATAGAAAAAATATATTATTTTAATATATTTAATATATTAATAGAAAATATATAAACACTGAAAAAAAGAATTAGTATCAAGATTAGTATCAATTCCATACTGTACATTAATTTTGGGATGCCTAAAATCACATGTAGCATGTAAAATGGCTTATTTTAATAATTTATTCAAAAGATTTATTAAAATAAATGTATGTTTATTTATCAAGGATGGACTAAATTAATCACAAGTGATAGTAAAGACATTTAGGCCTATAACAAGACTGTTAAAAATTCAGCTTTTCCATCACAGGAATAAATTACATTTTAAAATATATTAAAATATAAAACAGTTATAATAATATTTCACAATAATGCTGTTTTAATTGAATTTTTCATCAAATAAATGAAACCTTGGGAAGCATTAAAGAGTTATTTTAATACATCTTACCGATCCCAAACTGAACAGCAGTTTGAGAAAATAGTATAGAGTTTTAATACAGGTTAACAGTTAATAAAAATAATTTTCAGCTTATCTGTATTTTAAGAATTTTTCTGCTTTTTAGTAAATACTTTTTAGTAAATAATTTCCCAATGCTGTCACACGTTTGATGCATTCCAGCACTGTGTGTCACATGACAGGTGCTGCTGCTGTTTTAATGGGTCTCTGCACCTGTGCTGTTTTGTAACAACAAATGTGGACATTACAGCTCGGAGACACACTTCTGCTGAAACCTGAAGAGCTGTGAGACGGTCTGCATGTGTTAAGGCACCCACATACATTCATCTGGCTGTCACATTGTAGACTTGCGACTGGTACCAGTGTCTCACTACAGTACACCCACTGTACTGTCACTCTTTACTGTCTTTCAGTGGCAGCTTTCAGATGTTGAATGTTGATATTGAGGCCTGCATTGTTTCACACTTTGTGGTTTGCAAATGATGTATATCACTTGAACATTATTCATTATTTTAACAAGAAGATGGACATGTAAACATATAAACGTGCTGTTTATACGTATGGTGTTTCTGCTGGGGTATTGTTCCTCTGTGTTCCAGAGTCATGAAAAATTGATGGGCGTTTACGTAAGGTTCTTGTTATGGTACACAGTGTATTGGCAGTGACTAGAGGGCTGTTCTCTTGGTTAATGTCTGTTCCCCAGACAGCAGGTGTAACTCCGTCCTCCTTAAACACTCACATACTAAGACATTGTAGTATCTGTCAACACCGACATACAGTTTCCTCACAAGTCACTTGCATCATTTCTTAAAACGCAGCAGTATTTACAGTTTAAAAGAAGAAACATCTGTCTTTCTGATCTGATATATCAGGAATGTACTGTGTATTCCCTCTAGTTATACAATTTAATTAATTATTACTAATATTCAGCAAGGGCACATTAAATTGACAGTTTAAATTAACATCAGGTTTCACAAAAGTGACAGTAAACACATTTCTAATGTTACAAAAGATTTCTATTTCAAATTTCTTTTTTTTTTTTACTATTCATCAAAAATTCCTAAAAAAAAAAAAGGTACAGTTTCTATAAAAAAAATATTAAGCAGCAGAACTGTTTTCAACATTGATAATAGCATAAGAAACTTCTTTCAAAGATATAAAAAATACTTTGATTTTTTTGGCCTTTGACAGCATCTTTGAACGTGGTTTATAGCACAGATACATGTAAAACATCTTTATAATCTAGCCATATATTATTGTTTATTTATTTTTCTTTTTGTGCATTTTTTATCATCTGTGTACTTTTTAATCTGCTGCCATCTTTTGCCATTTTTGTCATAAACACAACATGACTAAACACTACTAAACCTGCCCAGTTTAATTTGCTCATTTCTCTGTTAATCCATTACATACTGTAGTCACACATTGAACAATTTACTGGTTGTTGTAATGGGTTAAGTTTGCATCATGCATTTTGTTTCCCACCACAAGGCCACTGATCTGTGACCTTGAGGAGAGTTTAGGGTCACAGATTTACTGAAGTGGGGATGACAAAATTAACATTTAGGATCAGTTAAAAAAAAATTTTTAGAAAAAAGTTTTCCAGTTAGACTTCCTTAAAAAAATTGTCTTAATTTATTTTTTAATTTATTTTAATTAAATTAGTTGTTTTATATAATGTGTATTATTTATTTATTTTAATTTAATTTATTTAATTCATTTATTTATGCATCGATGCAGTCACCAAAACACTTCTCATGACATCTGTAAGGTCATGGAGATGCTGGAGCCTATTCCAGCATCTCGGGCCGTGGGCGGGAGAAACACCCCGGACAGATGGCCAGTCCATCAAAAGTCTAACACATATTCATAAACACATTTTATTTATTTATTTCAATTATTTATTTATTTTTAATAATTCTCGTTCCTTTGGAGATGAACTGAACCATCAGAGGATAATGTGAATTGTGAATTGTGCTTTCTAAATTATAAATGACATCCAGTAGTATTGTTGTGCTCTCTACTCCAGTAGCCCTGAAGTGTTCGAGACATGATTTATGATGCGCCTTCACCGTTACCTTACCAGAGACATCATAGGCTGTGATGGTCAGCGAGCTTGTGTTCGAGCCAAGTCAGCTTTAACATTTGATTCAGTAAGTCATTGTATCCCGTGTAGCTCCTGTGTAAATATCCTCTCCGGCCTCAATATTGACAGTCTCCTCTGTATCTCGTACTGTACCACTCACTCACTCCGAAACCTTTATTGCAGTGTTATAAATCCGAGCTAACACAACCTGCTCGTTTAATATATTGTGTGCGCCCACAGAGGTTTGAGGGCAGCAATGGTACATTATTACATTAATTCAGAAGATCCTGACAGAAAGGGCCCCAGGCTCTCCATAGGGCTCAGGAAAACCTCTAGTTTATTCTCAGAATCTTAGTGATGAATTATACGTCTTTACTGTAGTTCCACAGTATAAGGAAACACAGACTTCCTTGTACTGATGTGTCTGATATAATATCGTATTTTCTATGATGTACTTTCAATTAAAAAGCAACACATTCAATTAACCTGCATAACATTTATTTCTGCACGAAGAGCAACATCCAAAAGGAAGGAAACTGCGATAAAGTTTAACGTGACGTGTTTCCAAGTCACATTTTTAATTAATTTATAGACACAGATATTTCATTTAGAATATTTGCGAAAGAACTGTGATGTCAAAAGGTCATTCATAAAATCAGGCAAATATTTGGCTTAGTGTGCATTTAATACATCTGTTCATTTTAGCCGGCTAATTGCTTAAGTCTATCACGCATGCCGTTGAACTGTAATCCCCTGCGGATATTTTGGTTCATTCGAAGCTTTGCTTCAGAGTTTTACCACACCCAGACTCAATTTCCCCTTTATGAGGATTCTGTGGAACACGAGAGGAGGTGAACGTGAAAGAAAATCAAGTTTTATGATTCTCCTGTGGGCTGCTAACACATGACTGGAGTTCTGATATAGTCCTCATCCTTTTGTGGGCAGCGCAGATTTATGACCATTTGACAGTTCATAAACATCATAAATCTTATTGCGCGTGAATATAGCAAACAATAAAATTTATTGATCTGTCAAGGTATTGTTTACATACAGGTTGATGGCACCAATGTTCCCTGCAGGCTGCAGTTGTTTGAATCTGTCTGGTCTTTTGGGTGTGTTTGAGTGATGTACCGTTTATGTGTTTGAGCAACTGGGGATTTTACTGTTTATTTGCGGATATGAGGCAAAGCTAATTAAACTGGAGAGACTATGAGCGTCCCCAGCACAAACGTCAGAACTGACAGCAATTATGTTTTGTAATCTACACACAGGAAGCCGGTCTCCTTTTGTCAAACAGATTGTTTGAGGTTTTTGGACTGTTTTTATAAATGGATAAGAGTATAAAATAAAAACCTACCAGAACACACACACACACACACGCACACACGCACACACAAATCAATATAGCTGCTGAGTAAGTTGCTCAAGGTCATTTTTTTTGATAAGCTAATTAACCCATTTGAGATTTTTGGCAAAATGTTTCTCTGTCAAATAAATGCTGTTGTTTTGAACTTTCTGTTCATCAAAGAATCCTGAAAAATTGTATTACAGTTTCCATAAAAATATTAAGCAACAGAACTGTTTTCAACATTAATAATACAGTAATATAAAATGATTCTTGAGCATGAAATCAGCATATTAGAATGATTTCTGAAGGATCATGTGACACTGAAGACTGGAGTAAGGAATTAATTACATTTTAAATTATATATAAATAGAAAACAAGTTGTTTTAATATTATTTAATTTATTATTGTAATATATCACAGTAGTACTGTTAAAATATATATAAATAAATGCAACCTTAGTGAACATGGTAAAAAGCCATGTCAACCCCAAATTTTGAACAGTAGCGTATATTGTAGGAAGAGATTTATTTAAAAATCCATTAGTTTATTGTGCAAAGCTGTTGTATCGGTTTATGAGGGTGAGTAAATGATCTTTTAACTAGCTTTAGTGAAGTGTGAACCAAAAGCACATACTTTAGGCTTTTTGCCTAAAGGCAACAGAGATTTGAGCCAAGGTCTTCACTGTACTTTAGGTCACCTGCACTGAATGGAAAAATGTAGACAGCCTAATGTGTTTCAATTTGGCTGAGGGTTAATTACTGAACCTACTGAACTGTTATCAGTGTTTGCTTTTGTTCCAGTAATGAAACTCTGACTTGTATTAAGGAAGCCGTCTTTTGTCTCCTTTTGTAATACACAAACAATTCCAGTCAAAAAACAAGCCACGAGTCAGAGTGAAGCTGTGAATGAAATGAAGCTCTGTGGCGGGATTGGTGTGAGACTCTTTCTTCTAAACAAAACACTGTGCTAGTTTTCGCCTTGAGAACTCATGAGAACTGACTACGATCTTGTGACTGACTATTATTCATTTTGAATAGTAAATCACAAGTGTAAACAGACACTGATGTGTGACACATTAGCAAGGCTAGCAAGGCTAGTCAGCACATTATTAGCAAAGACTATCAAGCTCCACAGAGAAGGTAGAAAAGTAAACAATGATATTCCCTTTTGAAACCCCACACTGCCTCTGCTTTTTCAGTACCATCAAACATGTACGGACTTGAGGTGACGATATACTAAAAATAATAGTAATGTAGTTTCTTTTAGCACTGTACCTTTATGGAAACATCCGTTGATGTACTTGACTCTGAGTGCAACTAAAGGGGTCAGCGTTTAACATCAGCTGTCTTATTTGGAACGAGAGGCTGTCAGGAAAATCAACATCCGTGACATCAATTGTCCTCTTGTCTATTATGAGGAGGTGAGGCGGGATAGTGAATTCAAAGTACACTGTATAGCAGCTGTCAACAAAACACACACACAGCAGTGATGCTTTCAGCCCATTTACATTCTGTTAGTGCTTTAGTGTCTAAGAGCAACAACCCTGCGTCTATTTCTAGCTCTAGGTCAGAAATACCACAGATGTTAGCCGGTATAGTATGAATCCTGATAGTATGCAGTCTAATCCATGACAGACAGGTTCTTGGAAAGATGGATTGCCGAAAAGCTGCGGACTCTACCGCCTGTCTGACTGAACGGGGTGAATGTGCACTTTAAGTAAAACACACTGGAAATATGAGAGTATGTAAACAGCACGTACAGAACAACTGATATGTCTGGTAAATATTTTGTTTGTTTGTTTGTTTTATTTAACCGTTGTAGAGCATATTACTTATTTTAGGGTACTATTTAAATGTATGTTCCATGTGTTGTGCACAATGTGCAGTATAAGATAGTAAGCAGTTTTAATCTTCTGTGTTGCTGTGATGCAAGAAGTGCAGATTTTGCACTGTAATTCTTCAGTTGACAAGCGAGTGTTGCATCACAACACCATCTGCTGGTGGCCAGGATCGTGCCTGACTCAACATTTTCCCTACACAATGCATGCTGGCAGATTTTTCATATAGTATAATGCCAAAAAAAAAAAAATAGATTTAAATATTAACATATGTTTCAGTCAGTGCTAGCTGTTTTATTTGTAATTGAGGAGAAATGGATAGAAACAATTTACTCAAATCATTTTATTTTGTTAATTTGAAAAAGAAAATAAATGCTGTTTAATTCTGCATGGGAAAGTGTCATTACAAACTTGAAGAAAAAACAGTATTACTTCCCCTGTTATTGGAAAAGTATTTTTTATATGAATAAAGACTAAATCATAAGCAATGGATATGCCTCTAAATAGGATATTTCTGAAGGGACATTAGTAATCAAAAACATTTGGGTTTTCTGTGGAGTAATGATGATTATGTTAAAAGGATAGCTCCTAAAAAGTTTTAAAAATAAATACCACACAGACATCTGTGATGTCCAGGCAGTAGTTTAGTTATTTGGGCAACTGGTTGTACTGTGTAGAGAGAAAACAGGTGCAAGGAATTTTCTGAACTAAACTGCTTTTTTTTTTTTCTTTCTTTCTTTCTTTTTTTTGTCATTTCAGAGTTGACAAGACATTTTCCAGAGCCAGGAGTTTGTGGTAAGTACTGTCTTTTTCATTTAACTCAAGTCATAGCCTGAAACAGCCATTCCAGAAACCACAAGCTTTTATGCTGTTTTGCTCGAGGGTATCAGCCTGGACACGGTTACAGAGAAAAGACAGTTTTCTGTCTGCTGTAAGTGACTTGGAAGGAAACCATTCAAAGGCCCTTTGGTGTTGCAGCTGCTTTTGCCTTCGTAATAACATTTAGATTTCATATTTAGCTTATTGCCAATTTAATGCTGGATGCTGGTTTAAAAAACTTTTCTGGTGTGCACCACTGAGAATTACATTTATTTACAAAGAATTACAGTTTCAATAAAATTAGAGAAATCAAAGAGGATAGGCCTACATAATTGATAAAGTATTGTCTTTGAGAGTTTGACAATTTACACACTGAATTTTTAGATTTATAGGCTTTATGGGTGAGTGGGTAGAAAAAAAAATGCCATGATTTATTTAAAATGCATATATTTCATACAAAGTATCCATTAACATACAGTATTTATTGACATATCACTTAATATAAAATTATATAATTAAACTTTATTTTGAGTAATTCTTTACTACACAAAGAACATTTCTAAACATTATGCCTAAAATGTATTTTAATAATGTATGATCTCTGTATAATATCAGTCTTTAAATGTTTTAAATGTAATGTGTACCGGAGGTATACTTGCAATAATTCCACTTTAGCACAATCAAATATACTTAAGTATATGTTTAGTTGGACCTCAGCACTACTCCCACGCAATTAAAGTGCATTAAGCACAAAATTAGTTTTAATTTAGCAGACTTTAAGTATACCAGTTTAGTATACCAAAAGTACAATTGCAGGGTATTTTTATTTAGCACATAAATATGTTCATGTATTTTGTAGTATACTTGGCACAAAATAAATGTATCTCAAATACATTTTAGTATATATTTTTTAGTATATAAGATAGACGGATAGACAGATAGTTGATATGCAAATAAGGTAGGAAGACAATTTTTAAATTCTAACTTTTGTACTGTTGGTTTTAACTCTGTATCTAAAATGTCAAGAGTCAAGACATGTGGGATTGTTTGACTCACAAATCCATACAGAGCGAGGACAGACAGATTAAATGTTTTCGATTCGGGCAGTGGTTTTGGGATGAGAATGGTCCGGAGCGCAGAGGACACGCTGCAGCCCTGCTGCCTTGTTGCCACAGCGACGGGAGACAGCTCTGCAGTGTTGGCAGGACGAACTGGCTGAGGCGCACATGCGACACTCTCACGCCCCTGTCTGTGTGAGTGAGAGTGTGTGTGTGTGTGTGTGTGTGTGTGCTGGCAGGCCGTGTGTAAAGGCCTGCTCAGGATGCCAGGCGCAGATGGACAGCAGCCTGAAGGTCGGTCCTAACGAACCCACGGGATAAACCAGATTCCTGACTCCGACGGCATCCGTCCCTCCTTGTGTAACCTCAGGACCCGGCCTGCATCAGTCTCCGCCTCTGTAGCAAACAGCTTGCAGGACGAGAGCCCTACCGCGTCTATCCTTCCTCACTCTTTTCTTCTGAAGGCACAGAGCAGTTGAGGACAACTTGAGGATTTCTTCATATTTACAGCAATCGCAGATTTTAACATCACACTTCAGTGGCTTCGTGACGGGACTTTGACAGCTAGTCCATCGCTGGAGTTGCAGTTTGTTTATATATTTTGGAACTTGTGTGAACTGGATTTGAAATATGAGCTATGATCATAAAATATGATCATGCATAGAAAATGTATCTTTTTAAATTCTAATGGTGTGTGTATATATATATATAGTGGTGATAATTCATCAAAAAGACATGCAAATTTATGTATGAGACTTATTTTGAGTCTTGGAAAGAGACTGAGAGGAAGAGGATTCATTAGCTTGTCAGAGCGAGACAGGATCTGACTACTGTGATCCAGAATTAGGCCATAATCCCATCTGTAGGCCTGAGACCTTCAGGAGGGAAGACAGATCTCAATTAGCCTGACAGATCCACAATGCCTTGCTCTCCCTTTCGAATCAGGAGGCCGAAGAAGTTCTGGTGAGTTTGAATTCGGGAAGGTCTTTTAGTGGCAGATCTGAATATGAAAAGAATGTAAATTTTTCGCCAGCGGCGCAGCGAGTGTTTGTTTAGTGGTCATTATGTGCGGATTGTACTCTTGGACGTGGCATACATTAGCATGAATGGATTTAGATTGGTTTGCTTAATGAAGGCACCTTGCTTAGCGTCACAAAGCAATCTTTGCACAGATCCAGCTGGAATGCTTCAATATTCTGCAATGATGCTGCATTAGAGGAACGGAGTGTGAATCAAGACACTTTTATCTTTTGTTAAGGCATCTTTATCTCCCTGTCTCTTTTACTCACGCTTTCTCTATCTCTCAGATTCAGACTATTTCTCTTTCTTTGGTACATATGGGCAATCTAGGTCACTGTCACTATGTGCATATAGCAGTATTAGGTTTAGGTCTTGGGATAAAGATGGCATGAAATTGCCTGACTAGCATAGTTTTTGTTCTTGTGTTGATGTATTTGAGCCATGAACTTTGCTACTTTCTAGTAGATAGTCCGCTGCATGTGGTGTTAGGGGGAGGGACATCAGTGTAGATAGCATGTGACTGGANTTTGTGTTGATGTATGTCATGAACTTTGCTACTTTGTAGTAGATAGTCCGCTGCATGTGGCGTTAGGGGGAGGGACATCAGTGTAGATAGCATGTGACTGGA